>CAIGRP010103203.1:0-12531 GCA_903798385.1 Fraxinus cuspidata | reverse complement strand
ACATAATGAATTAAATAATGTCACATGACACTACATCATTTGTCAATTTAAAATACAATCAATTTTTTTCTCTCCACATCATTTTCCGTGGCCGCTTATGTATATCTTTTTTACGTTCAAGTTGTAAAATCTCTTGTACATTTTAATGCTATTCTTCCACATTAGTTCTAGCACCAGTTTAAGTGGCAATTAAGTGATATTAAATAATATATTCATTTAAATACAAAATCAAATGATTAATTTAATTAGATCTATCAAATGTGACAATCTAAATTGGTGTTCTAGCACCACTAGTGTTAAATAACATTATTCGTTTAACCCTCAAGAAAAAAAAAAAATATATATATATATATCAAATTGAAACTTTGGTCCAAGAACAATTTTACTCTGACAAACTCAATACTTATCGTAAAATATCAAATAGTTTTCTTTGAAGAATTCATCAATGCACATCACGGCAAATAATGAACAAATACACGAATCTATGAAGTGTTTAAAAAATAATACGACGTGTTGTAACATTTGGAGGTATTTAATTGAATTACATGTACTTCTTTAATTATTTAATTATATGTTTACATCAACTTAGTGACTTCAAATCATTCAGCAATTATAGGATAATTCTATTCTAAACTTGATTCTTAACTGTTGATGAATTAGGGCGATTACCAGAATTAAAAAATACTTGTGATTAGTTGTTGATAATTTAAACTTTTTTGACGAAATGATTAATATGATAACGTAGTGAAACAAAATATTTAATTTACAAGTATTGTAAGAGTGTCAAACTTGTTGTACACAAGGTAGTTATCAATTTAAGATGAAGGAGTGTACAACAAGTTTAATTTATTTATAAAATTCATCCAAGTGTCTGACTTTTGATGTGATACACTTCTATAAAAGGAAAGTTATGCTACATGAACATCAAGATTGACATAAAATTTGTCATAATGCCACGTTGAATTATAAAGAGATAAATTGAAGACAATATTTAAATAAATATACGCGATGAATATGTAACAACTTAATCTCTTAAATAAAATAATTAATGAATTGTAATATGCCCTTGTTTGATATTGATTTAAATCATATTTTAATTTAAGTCAAATCAATATTAACCACATATTTTATGGATCCAACAATTTTTTAACAACACTTTTCAAATTTTTTTTAGCAAAATCTACTAAAAATTAAATTTTAATCTTCACCACACAGGGGCGCACATATAAGTATTACTTACCATTCAATTGTATTTACTAATGATAATTAATAACTCTCATTTAAATTATTTATTAATTACAATTAGACCAATTTTCTCTATAAATTTTCAACCCCGATAATTTAAAGAATTGAAAATTTCATGAAATTAAGCTCTTATTTGATTATCATTATTTTAAGAAAAATAGAGTTTTGAATAGTGATTTTATACAGAATGTATGGTTAAAAAGTAGAAATTTTTTTGGACTTATATGCAAAATATTTTATTGTGTAAATATGTAATTAAAAATGAATATAAAAATTAAGAGTTTTGAAATAACTATCGTTAAACATGGGCTAAGTAGGAAACTAGAAATATAATTCTCAATTAATAACAAACACAAAAATATATTTAATTAGCAATAAAAGATTATAGGTCCGTTTGACGAATTTTCACTTTCACTTTTACTTTTACTTATATAGAAGAGTTCTATGAAAAAATTATTTAAAATCAATTTTCATTAAAAGCTCCTTTATTCAAATAAAATACTTTCACGAAATTAAACACATGCTCAAAATTAGCTTCTTATTTTAATTTAATTTTTTTTCAAAAATTATTCAAACGACCAATGTAAATACGAGACAAAAGGCTAAATACATAAATGAATATAATGGTACGATGAATACACATGCAAGGAGGCCATTTGTCAACTATATAGATGTGCTATGATTGTCGACCAATGTTTCTAATGTACTTTACCTGCTTAGGATTCACTTTGTAGCCATGTCAAATTGGGTGCTGCCTAGGCCTAGGACCCTTCCTTTTTTATTTATTTTTGCATGTGATCCTCAAAATCTCGGTTTGGCCTTTCCACTGGTTAAAAATACTACGGAAGAGTTTAGGGTCTGTTTGATTGACCAATCTTTTCCATGGAATCCATTTTCATTTCTCACTTTTAGCTTATTTGATGCCATTTTTTTTTTCCCATGAAATTGATTTTCTTGCTTTTGTCTCACACGTGCCACACCAATTAGTTTTGTGGAAAACCAATTTCCACCAATTGGAATATTAGGTTACTTCATTTTTTTTTTTTTTTTGTCAATTGAAAAAATATATACACAATGGTAAAAAAAAAATTATCATTTTTATTGACAATTTACATGCAAAACAAAGTCAAACGAATGATATTCATTATAGTAATTTTTTTTGGGCAATTGGAACAAATTCTAGACTCAATGGCAAAAAAAATTATCACTTTAACCAGGAAAAATAAAGTCAAACGGACACCAAACTTTCAATATTTTACAGGTGAAAAATTATACCAATCAAACGCAATTAATTACAATTCCCAGTAAAACAAATTCTAAGCAATTCAATTCTTTGTAATTCATTTTTTTTCCACCCAAATTCCACATTTGCAATTAAACGGAATCTTAGTATAATTAACAAACAACCATCATGGAAAATTGTAACATTTTAGAAAAGAAACCATCTATCATTTCACAATACATCACATACTATGATAAATCGCTGATAAAAAACTGTAACGTTTATGTATATTTTTTTATGTACAAGTAGCAAAATCTCTTGTACATTTTAATGTTATTCATCCCCATTGGTGCTTAGCGTGTATATATAAAAGAAGTTTTAAATACGTTTATCCAAAAATCCAATTGAAACTTTGGTCGAAGAACAATTTTACTCTGACAAACTCAATACTTATCGTAAAATATCAAAATTTTTTTTTTTCGAAGAATTCTTCGATGCGCATCAGAACAAGTAATAAACAAATACACGAATCTATGAAGTGTTTAAATAATACAACGTGTTGTAACATTTGGAGGTATTTAATTGAATTCCATGTACTTCTTTAATTATTTAATTATATGTATACATCAACTTAGTGACTTTAAATCATTATTTTGAGAAAAATAGAGTTTTGAATAGTGATTTTATGAAGAATATGTGATTAAAAAGTAGAAAAAATTTTGGATTTATGTACAAAATATTTTAGTGTGTAAATATGTGATTAAAAAGAGTTGTGCTATTTGTACATAATCTTTTGACAAAAAAGTTGACAAAACGTCACATGGCGGTCTCTATTGGGGGGGCCGCCATGTGGCGTTTTGTCAACCTTTACGTCAAAAGATCATGCACAAATAGCTTTATTGGATTAAAAATGAATATGAAAATTAAAGAGTTGAAATAACGGTTGTTAAAACATGGGATGAGTAGGAATCTAGAAATATAATTCTCAATTAATAATAAACACGATAATATTTTTAATTAGCAAATAAATGAATATAGGTCCGTTTGACGGATTTTTACTTTTGCTTTTACTTATGTACAAGAGTTTTATGAACAAATCATTTTAAATCAATTTTCATTAAAAGCTCCTTTATTCAAATAAAATACTTTCACGAAATTATACATACGTTCAAAATTAGCTTCTTAATTTAATAAATTTTTTTTTTCAAAAATTCTGTCAAACGGAACAATGTATATACAAGACAAAAGGCTAAATACATAAATGAATATAATGGTACGATGAATACACATGCAAGGAGGCCATTTGTCAACTATATAGATGTGCTAAATTCACTAGCATAATAATTGTCGACCAATGTTTCTATTGTACTTTACCTGCTTAGGATTCACTTTGTAGCCATGTCAAATTGGGTGCTGCCTGGGCCTAAGTCCCTTCCTTTTTTATTTATTTTTGCATGTGATCCTCAAAATCTTGGTTTTGCCTTTCCACTGGTTAAAAATACCATGAAAGACTTTATAATTAACAAACAACCATCATGGACGATTGTAACATTTTAAAAAAAGAAACCATCTATCATTTCATAATACATCACATACTACTTAAATGATAATCATCGTTAGTAAAGATAAATGTGTCAGAAAAAGTATATCAAAAACTAGTCATTGACACTGACAGATCGATGTGAAATTTTTTTATATATTAATCCGACTTAACTTTTCTTCCTGGAGGTGAATCTTGCCCCTCGTCGCCTCGTCTACCTAAGGCAAGGCAAGGCAAGGCAGGACGCGGGCCTACCCCGTTTCCAGCCTCCCATTTTTTTTCAAAAAATTTTAATTAAAATACAAATTCAAAGTTTTAAAATTCAAAACAAATAATACTCAAACTAACTACATTAATATCCAAAGCAAGCACTTGAAACAAATAATATCCAGAATTAAACATTTACAGTTAATTAATTTTTTTTTAATTCTTCACGGGGCGGGTTCGGGATGCCAACCAATCGAGGCGGGGCAGGGCGAACGGGATTTTTTGCCATCACTACGTGGTATCATGATATCTATTTCACCAGTCAAATGACAAATGTTACGTCTTCTAATCAATGGTAAACTATTTATTTAAATTTGTTAAAAAAATATTTGTCCACGACATTATGGCGTGTGGTGCGGTGTACGTGCGGCTACATGCACATTGTTTGGTAATTCAATCACATGGTGTTGGGTGGGCGGCAGGTAGGGATAATGGACCCAATTTTCATTTTTAAGTAAGATCCACTTTGAAATTAACGACCAATCATATATGCAAATTGATTACTTAACACAATAAACAGTAGATCTGCACACCTCTTCTCTCTTTCCTTTTATAGTAAGTCTCGTCATCTCCAAAAGACGAAAAAAGAAGGGGGATTTTATCTATTTTATTTATTTATATATTTATTACAATTTTAAAGTTTTTAATCCAATAAAGGCTCAATTAAGTTAGTCGTGAAAAATGGAATAGAGGGTTACTCAGACGCTTCATATTTCTTTAAAAAAGATTCAACGACGATTTTAACCTTGGCTCTTGTAAATCGAAAGATAAAGTTGAAATTAACACGTTGTCTTTCATGTATCGGTGTCAAGAAAGTAAATTCAATCCCTATTGGCTGTCATACTGTAGATTACGTCTAACCACAACTTAGCCATACTGTGGATTAAATTATTTTAGACCATTGGCTGTCAGCCACTAAAAAAATCGATGTCAAATATCCCCTACATCAGTTAAGTCCAAGACAAATAAATAACTTCTTTATATTGTCAATTCACGTGAAAAGATGTATTAGCTAATCATCTAACCTTACTTAGGAAAAAGATTAGTGCAGTTCATTAGTATGAAATTGTCACAAATATAAGTCATTCATCATTATCATATTCCCATGTATTGGCTTCATATTTCCATTTTATTAGTCAAATAATGAAATCAGTAACGATGTAATTCAATCGAGTTTAATGTCTCCCATTAGCACAACTGTTAGGGTCCGTTTCATTGACAAATGTGGAAAGAATTTTAAATTTAATGTAAGTTGGAAAATAAAAATTCAAGTACCCCATATGAATGCAATTTTTATGAGACTGAAGTTTAAAGTGATTGTACCCTAAAATTCGAACTACATTTCTACTTTCGTATAAGTGTTAAATGAAAAATTATTGATGATTTTTGAAGAGTCAAATTAGCATTGAAGTGATTGTTTCCGTAGCGTAACTATAAAATGTGTGTGTGTGTGTGTTTTTTTTTTAATGACTTTTGCCAGCCACATTATTATTTGACTAACACTAGTTATTTGTCATGTATTTCATAATTTTTTTCATATCCTATAATATCTATTAGAATTAATATTTTAATTACAAATATATTTTTTCGTATCCTATAATATCTATTAGAATTAATATTTTAATCACATCATATTGGGAATATTTTATTATATTATCAAATTGGGGAATAACAAATTCAATTCAAATAACAAATCATAAAGTTAACATCGTACTTTTCATAAAAACACGTTAACAACCGATTGATATAATGTCAAAATCAGCTATCAATTTCTTATGCCCAGTATGAGTGGTATAATTGACAAATGAAAAGGTTTCGTGGGATTATCCTTAATTAATTAACATAATTAATCTTCAATTTTAATAATAAATGACACTTCAATAATTCAAATCAGTATAATATAATGAAATATAACAAAATTAAGCAATTATTATATTTAAGAAATTAATTAAGGATAAGGACTTGTCGTGATATTTAATATATACTTCTATGATTCAAATTTTTTGGGATAATGAAATACTACGAATGAACAATTTATTTACACTACATTTGGTACATAAAAATTAATTGCTAATATATGAATTTAAACGCACATTAAAATTCTTAGATACACGAATAGAGATAAATTCATTTATAATAACTCTAAATTCATGTAGATCGAGATTTATTGAGCTAAATTTATATGAATATTAATTAATTGAGATTTAATAACAGTAAATTCATTTTGTAGTATTTATTACATATTGAAGAATGAAAAGTAAGATATTATTGAAATAATTGATTTGTAGTAGGGTTAAAATCGTCCAATAGATTAAACACTGCTTAGCATTCATTCTCAGTTGAAATGATAATATTAGTAATCCTACTGCAATTGTGTTTCTTTTGAATGTCAATTTTAGTTTATTGTTATATATTAAATAGTTGTTGTCCTTTTCTCCAAATTTTTGTCTTTCCCATGGAGTTATCCATCATCGTCCCACCAAAGATAATATGTTATTTTGTTTTGTAATATAGATGAAAATATCTAAATAAAGCTAACTAAAATGCCGAAAATTAATATAGCGATTGACTAATATCTTCTTTTAAAATTCACTTTTAATCCATATACTGAGATCTCATATTGAAAAAAAAAAAAATCTCATACAAAATTAAGTAGTTAATTTATCATTATAACGTGAAATAAAATATTTGTGATTCCTCTTAAAAAACCTTAATGATTTTAGGCGAGAAATAGTTCCTTCGTGGTGGTTACACGTTGCTTGTGTGGTGACGGGTACAATGTTTCGATCACCAACATCTATTTTCAGTGGATCATATGGAAGAAAATCGTAAGGAATAACATTAAGCAATTGAGATATGGAGGGACGTTTATAGAGCAAGTAGTATATCTTCCCATCACATGTAACTAAACCATCTCAATTTTATGATTTCTTTTTCTCAGTTGCTCAATAAACGTCCCTCTATAAAATGATCTTTTAGTTATTGGTGTAATTCATTCAAATATTTGTACGCCATCTTTTTTCTTTCGACAACCATTCGATTACGTTTCAAAAAATATATACCGTGAATTAAAAAGGATTTTATTGTTAATTGGACTTAATACTAATCTTTGTCAAAACAAAATTAATTACGTAGCGGTTAATCTGATTCACAATGGCTGGACCCACCTTACTGATCCAACAAACAGCTAATCAAGAGAACAGAAGAAAAATAAAAAGTTTTTTTCCACTGAGTTAATCACTCATTAATATCATTATCAAGACCATAATTATTAATTACCAAAATCTAACCACTCTTTTCACAGATTAAATGCATGAGGAATTGTACAAGATTGCTTAATTAATATATAAAATTTGATTAATCTAATTAATTAAATCTGAGTTTATGAACGAAAAAAATAAACAATGGAAAAAAATTAAAATAAATATTTGGAACATTAGTCCAAGGAAGAATAAAAGGTAAGAATACAAAAGATCCTAATTCTTACCTTGCACAAAACAAACATGCCAATAATATTTAATACGCACCCTTTTGGAGCCTCTCTGCCTTCTTCCTTGCTACTATCAATTCTTTCACGAGAGAGCGTCGGCGCGTGACTCCGGTTTTAACCACACCTATTCACAACCTTCCAAAAGTCATAACCCACCCATACCCCCCCCTCCCCACACACTTATATATATTTCTCTCTGTTGAAAAACAAGACCAAACAAAAACCATCCCACCATCTTCTTTCTCTTTGTTTTCATTGGGTAGGTGAAAATGGCGAATTGGGGCAACCTAACGCACTACCTTACCTTAAAAACGAAGAAAACCAGACTCTTCTACATGGCGTTGACCGCCGTTTTATGCTCGGCGTTCTACCTCATCGGAATTTGGCAGCACGGGGGCTTGACCACCGGCGCCACCTCTTCCACCGTCCTCCTCACCACACTTCCATGCAACCCAACAAAAAACATCACTTTCACCACCCGCCACAACAACAAAAACAAAAACCACACCCTCGACTTTACCGCCCACCACAAAGCGGAAGAACTCGTCCCAATTGAACCAACGGCGCGTGTCAAACACTTCCCAGCATGCGATTCAAAATTCTCCGAGTACACTCCATGCCAAGACACTGAAAGATCTTTGAAATTCGACAGGAAGATGCTTGTTTACAGGGAAAGGCATTGTCCGGCCAAGCACGAATTGTTGAAGTGCAGAATTCCGGCGCCGTATGGGTATAAAACGCCGTTCCGGTGGCCGGAAAGTCGAGATTATGTTTGGTTTGCTAATGTACCGCACAAACATCTGACGGTCGAGAAGGCCGGCCAGAACTGGGTCAAATTCAAAGGTGACCGGTTCAGTTTTCCCGGCGGTGGAACTATGTTTCCACGTGGCGCCGATGCGTACATTGCTGACATCGGAAAATTAATCAACCTTAAAGACGGCTCCGTAAGGACCGCCATTGATACTGGCTGCGGGGTACGTGTATAATTCTTGGAAATTGCACTGTCTATTTTCTACATTATTATATTATTTGATTTTTTAAGAATTTAAGATAATTACTTAAATAATTGATTCAGCAAATCACGAGTAAGTTGAAAAAAGAAACACAGTGAATGACTTTTCACTTGCTAGTTTACTGTTTTATTGCTTGAATTAAGTGATTTTTTTTTCAATTTCATAATTAAGACTTTAAATTCAATTATGAATAAAATTGTTTATTTAAATGAGTTTTAAATTCACTTTGAGGGGAAACCAATTTTAGAATTTTTGGCTTGTGCACAACCAAGGTAGGTTGAAAATTGGCTATATCACGTTAGAGACGTGTAGACTTGTATGTGTAATTAATATTTATTTCCTTAAATTATTTAATTATTACGTTGACCATTGACTTTTATAAAGAATTTTAAATTATTAACATGCAAATAGATTTTAACATTTGAATATTGTATTTTCTAAATATTTTATCGTTTCACAAAAATTAAAATATTATTTATTGTACTCCCTAATAATGTAATTTTCTTTTCTTTTTCTTTATAATATTGTTAAAAATCTAAACATTTGAATGTTGGTTGAGTGTATTGGCAATAAAGTATTCCTTAAATGATATTTCTTGTGCTAAAATCCGTTGAGTCATGGTAGATACATGCACGTGATGAATATTTGATAGTATAAATTTTCTTCTTTTGCACTCCAAGAATATGTTTTTTTTTTTCAACTTAATTGAACCCATTAGGGAAATAATTACACAATAAAAGAACTGTGATTACCTTTTCTCACTTCCATGATAAATATAGTATTTATTCCAATATAAAGTATGGGTTTTACAGATGGAAAGGAAACTTGTATAACTATCTTTATTCGAACATTTTTTTTTTCTCTCTACTTGTGAGCCTAAAAGAATTATAGAGCACGAATTTAAAAGCATTTCGTTGACTTGAATCATGTTTGATACATAGTACTCAATACTGGACATATAATAGACAAATAGTATCTAGTACACTGTCAAATCCACCTTACCTTACCAAATTGTATTGGGGGGATAAGGAGAGAGTGTAGAAAACGGCTTCTGATATAACGTTGTGCCAAGTTTCGAATTGAAAAATTTTGGTTAGTTATTGCCCTATGTTCTGCAGGTTGCTAGCTGGGGTGCTTACCTTCTCTCTCGAAATATCCTACCGATTTCATTTGCACCAAAAGATACACATGAAGCACAAGTGCAATTTGCTCTTGAACGTGGAGTTCCTGCGCTGATAGGAATTTTAGCCTCGAATAGGCTACCTTACCCTTCAAGGGCCTTCGACATGGCTCATTGTTCACGCTGCCTTATTCCATGGGGCCAGTATGGTAAATAATCTGTTTAACATATGATATGTTATACGTGTAAGTAAGGAAACTGTGAAAATTAATGTTAACTTCCAAAAATTCTTGGGTAGATGGACTTTACTTGACTGAAGTTGATCGGATTTTGCGACCTGGTGGATATTGGATTCTGTCTGGACCACCAGTGAACTGGGAGAATCACTGGAAAGGCTGGAACAGAACAAGAGAAGACCTGAATCAAGAACAAAATGGAATCGAGAGAGTGGCAAAGAGCCTGTGCTGGAAGAAATTGGTTCAAAGAAATGACCTTGCCATTTGGCAGAAGCCTACTAATCATATACACTGTAAATTACAGAGGAAGATTTTCAAGAAGCCTCCCTTCTGCCAGGCTCAGGAAGCAGATAAAGCATGGTACGTTAAGATTAAACGCTTTATTTTGCATGTACCATACTCTCTTGTAACACACTAATGCATTTTTCTATTTTCACTTTTTGCGTTGAGTCAAATTGGCCATAATTTTCGATTTTTTTATCCTTTTTCTGATTTTAAATTTGTACTGTTGCAGGTATACCAAGATGGAAGCCTGCCTAACTCCTCTGCCTGAAGTGTCCGATGTCAAAGAAATTGCTGGCGGGTCTCTAGCAAATTGGCCGCAGAGATTGACTGCTGTTCCACCAAGAATTCTTAGTGGAAGTGTAAAAGGAGTCACAGCAGAAATCTTTGAAAAAGATACAGAATTGTGGAAGAAAAGAGTATCACACTACAAGGCCTTAGACTCTCAGTTAGCAGACCCTGGAAGGTACCGTAATATACTTGATGTGAATGCCAACTTGGGAGGATTTGCAGCTGCGCTTATCAATTATCCCTTGTGGGTTATGAACGTCGTCCCTGCTGAGGCAGAAGTGGATACACTTGGGGTTATTTATGAGCGTGGATTGATCGGGACTTATCAGAACTGGTATGCCTCGTTTCATCCTATGAATCATTTTAAAAGTTGTACCAAATATTTTCTTTCAGCAATGAAAATCACAAATATTCATTTGCTCGATACTTGTCTATTTAGCTCTCTGTATGTTGTTTCTGATCCGAAATATTGTCCTAGGTGTGAAGCCATGTCTACTTATCCAAGGACTTATGACTTCATTCATGCCGACTCAATATTTACCCTCTACAAAGACAGGTACTTTATTCTGGGTTCTTCAGAGAGAACATCGCAGAACATATTATTATAGAATACCGACTGACTGAACATTTTGTCACATCGATAAATGCAGGTGTAATATGGAAGATATTCTGCTCGAAATGGACAGAATATTACGACCTCAGGGAAGTGTGATTATACGAGATGATGTTGATGTTTTGGTCGACGTCAAGAGCATAGTTGATGGACTTCAATGGGACAGCAGAATGACTGACCATGAAGGCGGCCCTCATGTGCGCGAAAAGCTTCTAATTGCAACCAAGCAATACTGGACTACCCCAGCCCCCAACCAAGATCAAGAAGTGTCACAAACTACTTCATAGTGGTTTTTTTAATTCACTTTAATCTGATTTTTTATTTTTCTTTTTTACTTTTCTTTTTGTCGATAGCCTTCGTTTTTTGATTATTATGATTTTTATACTACCCCAACCGCTTATGAATATCACATTCGGTTGGAGTTTCAACCTAAGATAACTGCGAAACAACAAGATTCGAATGATTTATTATTGGAAACTCACATTGAACTGGTGACATTTTAAGTCTCATTTGTTATCTGAAGTTTGATTGACTCCATCTATAATCACAATTTTGAAGGGTCTTGTTATTACAAGTTTACAACTAAGATACATTCTTATACTGACCATGTAACATTTGGTTGCAGGTGACTTTTTTGATGCTTGCTTATGTATGTATAACTTGTGTATCTCTTTGTAACAAAATTAGGAAAAGTTCACCAATGCAAAATACACCAACAAATTAGGCCCTAACTCTCAAAAGTTTGAACTCGATTTTTTAAGTATACTCTCTCATAAGTGAGTACCAAGATTCGAATCTTTAACTATCAATGGTGTAATGAGCTTACCAAACCATCACTCCAAACGTGGAATTCCTTGTCGGATTGGCAGATGCAACATAACAAGAGAATGTATAAATCAAGTTTGGTACCCCAAACCGTGGCGCAAATCTCTTTTCTTTCAAATGGGGTTATCCCATATCGGCTTGCCATGGGCTATTCGACTTCAAGAAACTTCACGGGAAAATTTCTTAAGTAAGAGATTAAGTATCACCCATTTCAAAATTAAGAATAGAAATTTTAAATTTCAAAAATCAGGTTTTTATTAAAATTTATTTATGATTTAATTAATTAATTATATATTTAATTAATTAAATATATTAAAGTCACAAATCTATACAATTTGGTCACAAATTAACCATTTAATTAGTCACAAATTATTTTTGATCAAGAAT
>CAIGRP010103179.1:0-10129 GCA_903798385.1 Fraxinus cuspidata | reverse complement strand
CAAAATATTAAGGATGAAATCAACCCTTGGTCAACGGAGATGTAGAATAAGATATTCGATTTCTTCTTGTAAAGATTTTAGATTTATTTGCTAAAATTTTTTCAATTAATCAAATTTATATTTTAACTACATATTTTATGAGATTCACAACTTTTTTTTAATTTTTCAATTATATATTCATCAATTTTTATCAAATTATATTAATTTTTTTATCAAAAGATTTACCTCACTGGCCTGAATATAATACAAACTATAATCAGAATGTGTTGCATATCGAGAACAAGGTCGATCTAATTCCACATTATTCTAGTCCATTACTGAATATTAGTAAAAAAATGTGTTTTACACACTTATTTATTCCACAAAACATGGATGGTTGTTAGCAAATATATTGGAATATGGCTTAATTCTATATAAATTATGTTTTGTAGGATAATATTGATGGACATGGTGGACTTTAGGAAAAATAAGCGAAAAAATACTAAAATGAAGAAAATCAAACTTCAGGGACCAAAGTGTAAATAGTCTAAAGATGACCTGAAAGAAGAAAAGAAGATATGAAAGGGTTGAAGACCAATTTAATGAAGATATGAAGTACTAGAAAAAGAAGAAGTGAGAAAAGAGATCAGGAAACGAGAAAATGGAATTCAAGGACCAAAACACAAATAATGAAATTCTACTTGAACTAGGCTATAGCATAGTTCTTTTAGCCATGTGGTCGCATGGTGTGATGTAGGGTCTTCCAAAGCGGAAATTGGTTAAATTATACTATAGCATGAAAATGTACTATGCAATAACATAGTGTATTTTCGAAGGAAAAATTCTAGTTTCCTTATATATTCTAACTCTTGTTGAAACAAATCTTAAGACCTTTTTTAAAGACCTAAGCCCATCCAGAAGTGATCACCATGCATTACAACACATTCTAAGAGATTTTGGGAGTATAGAAGGAGACAAGAAACACGTAAATCGATTTCAAAACTCAAAGATTCAACTCAAAATTTATTTGGCAGATGTCGATTTTTTAATATTTCTTTGACTTTCTTCTTTATAACATGCTAAGCTAGTCTTCTTGTGCTAGGAGAACGATGAACCGTGTAATATGAATTTTTAATCTTTAGTTTTACATACTTGACATTGAAAACACGTTTTTGAATATTGAATGATTTATATGATTTTCTTTTTTCTACGATTATTGTGCACGGTAATTGTATGAATTTTTGTGGCTTATTTTATGCATTCGAAAGAAGGAAAATATGTTCGATGTAGTGTAAATCGTTATGGGGTCCGATAGGAGATAGAAATATACCGTCATGCTCTATATGAATCTTTAAGTGTTTATAAAAATTCATACATTCTTGTATGTTCGCATAAAAATATAATCGATTCATGTATGAGAGTAGGTTTAACATTAATTGAGAGATATAGTTGAATAAAATAAGAATATTGGTTCGTAAAAATTCAATCGTATAGTCAAAGTGTAAAACTAGGGTTAAAAATGATTATTGTATGAGAATTCGAGACCATAGAGCGTTTGTCATTTATTAAAAACATCAATTTGCATTTGGCATAATTTGCGCTTAGTTTAGTTAATTTACTCATAATTGCATAAGTGAATTATTTTAATCATAATTCCGTAAAAATAATAATAAAATAAACCATATTATTCATATTTTGGTTAAGGTCGCGATATTTAAAATTGAACTAAATCAATTTCTGCGGGATGATATTTGGATTCAAATCCACTTTTTTTACTTGTTAACGAACCGTACACTTGCGGTGTTTTAATTCGAAATATAGTTTTGTGAACAATTTGAATGACGAAATATATCGTGATTCATAATGAAGTTATGGTGTGGTTTGTATTATAGAAATTGACTTTCAAAAATAATTTTCTATGGAATTCTTCTACTTGATCAATTAGGCCCTGTTGAACTAAATTTCATGGTCAATTGTTAAAAAAAATTTCACTTTAATGGACAATTTTCATATAAAATGAAGCTAAACGAAAACTAAATTTTGATGAAAAAATGGAGAAAAAATAGTTTTCGAGCAATTTTTTTTTCTTTTTTGCAATGGTAACAAATTTCATAACCAATTGTAAAAAAAATTTCACTTTAATGAACAATTTCATATGAAATAAAGTCAAACGTGAACAAAAAGATCTAAAATTTCAAAAAAATTTCCAGGTGAAAAATTTTACCAATCAAACACACTAATTAACAATTCCTTGGAAAACAAGTTTTAGACAATTACTTTCCTTAGAATTCATTTTCTTTCCACTCATCCAATCAAACGGACCCTTAGTGCCTCTTTGAACCCCATTTTTATTCTAAGAATGTATTATAAAATAGTAAATTGATGAAAAAATGTGTGATTAAAAAAAAGTATTTTTTTTAAAAATTTGCGCATAATATTATTTTATTATATAATATGTGGTTGAAAAGAAGATAGAGAAAAATGTATTTTAAAATAATGGGAATTAAATAAGGGCTTAATATACACTATTAATACTTCACGTTCCATTTTAAAGAGTTAATTTTGTTAGTTTATATTTATTCATTGAGAGATTTATCTTTAACAAACACCAGCAAGATGATGTCTTCGTTCGAGCACTTTAATTTTGAAATTCGTAGGTTTTTTTGAGTTATAACCCGTGTTCTAAAAAGTTCGCCTAAATCGCATAGGCTCGAAACTCGGACAAAACGTCTCGCCTCGCTTTTAGACTTTTTTTTTTCAATTTCTAAACGGTTGAATTTCTTTTTCATATCTTTCGTCTTCCTTAGACACACTTTTATTTTTATTTATTTTTTATTTTTTGAAAAATCTTTTATTTGACTTCAGTTTATTAATTTTTTATTTTAAAAAATTTTTCATTTGACTTTAAATTCAAAATTTTAAAAGGTTTTATTTGTATAAAAGTTAAAAATGACGTTATTCGACAAATAATTAAATAAGATTAAGCTACGATGCTATTTACTCATGTAATACGATCTTGAGACTCGTTTTTTGTTGAAAACTTCGAAAGTATGTATGAAATTCTTAAAAATCTATAAAATAAGACTTATCTAGTTAAAAATTGAAATTATGAAAACTAATTAGTTTTTGCATGTCAAAATTTTGAAAATTGTATGATTGAATAATTATAGGAACTATTAAGTCAATATATTAATTTATAATTTAGATATTTGATATGTATAATTTTAATTATTAAATAATTTTTAAAATGATTAAAAATTCAAAAATAATATTAAAAATAAGGAAACATTTTTTTATGTCTAGACGTCATTTGGGCTCGCTTAAGCTCATAAAGTTTGAAGGTTCCCTTCCACGTTTAACCACGTTTTATACCTTTAGAACAATGGTTATAATGAGACTCGATTTGTTGTTATTTAAAATCTAACGGCATGTTTGAGCCCCATTTTGGTTTTTTTTTTTTTATGTATAATGTATTTTGAAATAGTAGATTAATAGAAAATGTGTGATTAAAAGTGAAGGGAAAGTTTTTGAGTTATATGTAATATTATTTTAGTAAAAAATATGTGATTGAAAATGAAATAAAGAAAAATATATTTTGAAAAAAATAGGGCGGGGGGAGTTCTTAATATTTTATCAGCAAAGCCCTTGGCCTTTGCCTTGTGGCCCCCTAAAGCCCCACCCCTACACAGATTCCCTCTGCATCTCCAATTTCAAGCTTCACACACACCACAATGGCAGCTATCAAGCACCTCTTCTCTAAAACCCGACGCCACTACTTTTGCAAAACGCCACCACCTTACCATCTCTCTTCCCTCTTCCGCCGCCGCCTCTTCTCCGCCGAACCCGACGCAGATGGCAATTCCAATTTCCGTAAACCCCTCCCCATCCAACCCGTTTCCTACCCAACTAGGACCCAATCCCCTCCATCCCAAGAAACCCGTTTTCAATCCCAATACGAATCACCACCTGAACAAACCACACCTCAAGCCGACCAGGGAACCCGGACGTGGACCCGGGATGAAATGCGATACATCAAGGACGTACCGTTGATTTCCCCAGTTTCTTACCCATCCCTGGTTGCCCCGCTACCTGAGGACCGCGTGAAAGTAGAGGAGGGTAGTAAAAATGAGAGTGACAAGTTGGAGAGGGAGAGGAGGAGGATTGACGACGAAAAATGGAACGTGATGATGGCGAGGAGGCGGGTATTGGGTGAGGAACAGGAGGACGATAATGTGGCATTCCCGACCCTGATTAAGGCGGAGAATGATGATAAGAATAGTAAGAAGAAGCGCAAGGTGATTTATGATCTAAAGGAGGCTATTCGGTCCATTAAGGTTGGTTTTTGAGTGCTCTTTTTACTGTTTTGTTTGATAAAACTCTCGAATCGCCTGTAATTGGTTTGGGAATTAGCATTTAAATCCATATTTTTGACATTTGAATTGTTAAGTTTGATCTTGAAATAGAAATTGTGAGATTAAGTTCTTGTGCATTGTATCAGTTTTAGTGTTCGTACAGGGTGATAACTGTTATTTTCGTTCTTATAGTTTTAGTGTTCGTACAGGGTGATAACAGGAGAAATTTTGATGAAACTTTGGAAGCACATGTAAAAATGACCCCTGAATTACGTCGGACTGATCTGGTACGAGCTTCTTCTTGCACCTCCTAATATCAAGGCTAGTTTCATATGTACCTTCAACACTACAAATTCTTCGCATTTTGCTATTTTCATACAACAAGCACTATTTTTCTAAATTTTTACAAGAGGTCTTGAGGATATGTTGAATAGTAATACGTGAAAAAAATTTGTATGGTGAAGTTTATTTACTATCTGTCTCTACAATTTTGAGTGCCTTCCCTCCCATTTTCCAGATAGTTTAATCTCCTGGGAGAAATCATAAGATAGAAGATGGAAATTTTGTATCCAGCGATGAGGAATAACATTTAAGGTAAAAGTGGAAAAAGAGGTTGTTGATTTAACTTATCACTTTTACGCCCAAAATTGAAATGGTTAAAGGTCGAAGTCTAATAAACCAAGCTGGTAAGGGAGTAAAGGAATTCTCTCCGTTAGAAACAAAAATGAAAAAAACTTGCAGAGAATCAGAGGATGAACTGGGGGCAATGACTTAAAAGCCAACTCCTGAAAGAGAAAATGCTTTTTGTTGGGTTGAATTAGTATGAACATCCTTTTTCAAATCTAGATTTCACTTTGTCTATTGCATTATTTTGCTTAGTCTTATACGGAATTACTATTTAATCGTTGATCTCAGCCATTATATCTTACAAGGAGCAATGGCCACTTGCTGCTTTTTATTAGTTTGAGGTCTGATTGTAATCTTAATGATTTGTGGCTGAGGATAGAGCATTGGAGGTTATCTGGTTTGGCTGTTATCAAAAGTGATTTAAATTGGTGCTACTTTTCAGTATAAAATAATGCCAAAGATGATTGCTGAAGATTAAACATATATGTCCTGAAGACAGGACCTGACTCCTTGTTACTCACCTCGCTAGTGCGCTCGCAGACATATCCATAATGCTTTTTAAGAGCTCATGATGCGAGACAGAGAAACAAGTGTACTTTTTTGTGACTTCGTTTACTCTCACCAAAAAGAGTATCTCTATTTCACAATATAATTTAATTCCTTAATATTTATGGCTTCTTTTTCTGACTAGATTAAATTTAATTCTATACTTCCTTCCCTGACGTGTTTTTGGAATGGGAAATTAGTTTGTGCTATAAGATTCTATTCTATTAGGCTTTTAAGAGGAATTATCTTTTTCTTCATTTCTCTTTGTTGAAATGCAGAAACTCAATGGTTTTGTTCGTCTCCTGCATGGGTTTGGAAAGGTACAGGTGGTGCTTACAGGTTCAGCGACTACAATCTTATTGTTCTAGTTCTTTTGTCTCATAAATGGAATCATTTCCCAGACATATCGGGTGGCTGTCTTTGCTGAAGGAGCTGCTGCAGATGAGGCCCGAGATGATGGAGCTGATATTGTTGGCGGCCCAGAGCTTGTGGAGAATATTAGGAGTGGTGATTTATTACTCTCTTTATTACACTGTGTTGATATCAGTCGCTTCAGTTAATATCCCTCCCCTAAAACAAATAAATGAACAAAAAAATAAGTAAAAATGAAAAATGAAAAAAATATTTAACATTTTTAGTTCGGTCATCTTCCACTAGTACCTGTTGGAACATTATTTAGCAATTTGAAATGTTAATAGCTTGTTTGTTCTTTCTCCCATTATCCAAGTTGCCCTTAAAATGTGACATCAATAGCATGGGAAGGGGCGAGTGTCACAGATACAAGGGAAAGCTTTGGTTGCCCACCCATGGGGAGAAAGATGCAGGCCTATTTACGGTGGCAATTGAAAGGGGAGATAGAAGATAGAAACACATATGATGTTGAGATATGGGCATTGGATTTGCTACAAAGAGTATTTGTGATCAAATTTACTTGTAAATAATAGAGATATTTTGAGAGTGACTGTTTTATAAAGAAGTAAGCCTTTTACTTTATAATAGGAGTAAGTTATAGACTAAAACAAATACAATCTACCAAGCCCTTTGAGCACGTGATATCATGAGTCTCTCTCTCTCTCTTCATGACTTGGTATATTGTGATGTTAAAAAGCATAAAAAGATCTCGCAAACATTGAGTTATTTCTGGCAAATAATAGCTTTTCAGATAACTTAAAACAAATTGCATGCGATTCTTATTTATTTCTCAAAGGACAATTAAGTTCTTTCAATAATTTTCAAGTCAATTAAATCCTACTTTTGAAAAAGTTTTCAAAAGAAGTATTAACTGAATCTATTCCTATAACATGCAGGTGAAATTAAGATAAATTTTGACAAATGTATTGCTACCCCTTCCATGATGGAACACGTGAAAAAGGTTTTGCAAATTTAAATTCCACATTGTGCTGTTAGCATTTAATTATCTGTTTATGTATCTTATATTTTCTACTTCACAGTTATCAAAAAATCTGAAGCAATTAATGCCAGATGCTAAGGTAAGTTGTGTCTTTATGTTATCAAGTTCATAGTTCCTGGAGATGGCAAAGTAGCAATAATGTCTCACAAGCATCTCATAATTATGCAGAAAGGTACCGTGACCAACGACATAAATAAGACAGTTAAAGATGCGAAAGCACAAAGTATAGTTTTTAAGAAAGACAAAACTGCAATTGTGCATGTAGGAATAGGGAAGGTATGGTTACTTTGCATCTGTATTCCTGAGTAATTTGTACTGTCTTGTATGACTGACTCTTGTATCTGATAACAATTCTCTGCTTATAGGTTAGTTATTCGGAGGAAGCTTTACGAGAAAATCTAGGCGCTTTTGTGAATGCTCTCTTGCTTGCAAAACCTGCTGGTTTAAAGAAAAGTAAGTGGTTTCCATTATGTCTTCTTAGGTATATCATTATTTATCACACTTGGGCAAAACGAGATTGGGTGGACATATGTTGCATCTCATCTAGTAATACCAGTTGTGCATGAGACTGAAAATTCTAGCAGTATATTTGTGGACACGGATATTGTAAACTAAATTCCACGTGTTATCTTATCCCTTATTTAATAGGTAACATACATGTGGTGCAATCTTTCTACTCCAGCTTAATGTGGTGCTGTTTTGACTCCATAAGAACTTGGTTAAATTTTGGCATTGCTTCAAAAAATTCAGCGCTACTTAAGAAGATCTCTCTACGTACATAATACTTGCATGCTATGGTGGATTGATACACCTGACACCTAAAAGATTTCACCAGTTCACCAGAAGGATATGCCATATACCAGGCAAACTAGTAGGAACTTGGATACAGAAACATATATAGGAAAATCCTTAAAGGTAGGAGAGTCAACACAACTTACATCGAGAGGTGAAGAGGACAGGGAGAAAGCAAAAGAACTATGGATCACGTGATATAAATTTTGGTCCACAGGAAAGTGCAGAAATGGGGTAGATATAATTGGTGATAGAGGTCTAGATAATGTAGAACTTGAACTCTTTGGAGTTTGAAGATAGAAAAATCTGATATATTATCACCATTATATTTACATTAAAAAATAAAAATCAATGTACAATATATTATTGCCACGTGATACATTGGTTTTCTCAAGATCTTAGACAATTTTTTACTTGCAGGTTCCAAGTATGCTGGATATGTTGACTCCTTCCATATTTGCAGCACGGTGAGCTCGAGAATCTTGTTTTTTACTGGTTATAAATAATTCGCGTAAATGAGCTGCAGCATTACTCTAAAACTATGTTTTGGTTTAGAGATGAGTCGTTCTTTGTGTGTAAGCTCTTTATTGCCTTTGCACTTTCGACCTTTTGCTTTGCGTAGGACTCCCTTTCTAATTCAGTAACTTGTGAATATGTGCAGATGGGTCGATCATTCCCTATTTCTATACAATCGTTATCAATGGCTGCAGACCGCTTCAACAGATTACAGGTGCAATAATGGCCGAAGCTTGGATACATTTGTTTACTTAATCTTTTGTTGTACCTAGTCTGGTCAGTCCTACAATAATGCAAGGACTCCCATGGAATTTAGTTATTTATTTATTTATTGTCTTTGCCCATTAATTAAACAAAAATTAATTACACTTTGTAGACTTTGATTTTGACATTTTTTTTTTTTGGTGCATCTCTGCATGGAACCCACGTCAAATCTTATATTAAAGCATGTTTGTGAAGTGTTCATAATCGGATTTATGCCAGAACAAGAATTCAAGGTACCAACATGTCAAAGAACTGAAATATAGTGACATGAAAGCAATACAAAATGGTTAAACCCCATATCGTCTTGTACTTTGAGAGAATATTCGTATTGGTCACTGAATTTCATTTCATTCCAAAATGGTGACTTTACTTTCTAAAATGCTCCAGTTACGTCTATCGGGTTCATATACCAATAATTAAAGTTTTTTAAAAATATTTATTTATTAATTTATTTTTTTGGGGAGGAAGATGAGTTTTGGAATAATATTTTGATTGAGAATGTGTAGTTGAAAAGAAGGAACAAGTTTTAAATTTACGTGTAAAAATTTTATTGTGAGAGCGTGATTGAAAATGAGATTGAAAAAAAAAGTTTTGTTTTCATTGTTTTCAAACAAGGGCTTAATTAAATTATCTAGGTGGCTTATCGGCAATTTGATGCGCTTTTTTCTCCATTAACTTTGCCCTTTTTCGATTCAATTGCAAAAACTCAATGAAAATGTAAGGTAAGTTTAACAATAAATTTTAATTACATATTTCATCGAATTCGCTAATTTTCAACAACACATTCTAAACTTCTATTAAATTTTATTAAAAATTTAATTTTTGACAGAGGCTTTTTCAAGCCACATTTAATTTTTTACGTGGACTTGCGATGTTGCCTACATTATATTCCAAAATTTTCATTATTTTTTAATTGTAGTTTAGTCGTCGCCATCATAATTCGATGAATTCTAACCTAGAATCTAAGGGGCTGTTCTCTTTGTGTTTCAGTTTTGTGTTTTGAGTTTTGAATTCATTTTGTGTTTTGTGTTTTGAGTGTCCATTTTGAGATTTTTAAAAATGTGTTCTTTTTGTTGTTTTTTTAAATTGTTTTTGAAAACGTCAAAACGCGTTTTGAAAATTTTGACTTGATTATAACTGAAAACACCCAAAATGACAAATTTGTCGTTTTGGGTTTTCTTNTTTTTGAAAACGCCAAAACGCGTTTTGAAAATTTTGACTTGATTATAACTGAAAACACCCAAAATGACAAATTTGTCGTTTTGGACTTTCTTTACAAATTTTTTACTTGTTTTCAAAAACGCGTTTTCGAAAATGGGAAAGAGAACGCGTTTTCACTGTTTTGGAAAATCGAAAACAGAAAACGGGTTGAAAATGGTAAAGAGAACAGACCCTAAGGTTCTGATGATGCTATTGATCAAGATTCTTGATCGAATCCCAAACTCGAGTATCTAGCAATTCAAAAATCCTCCCAATCCATGAATAACGATACTACATTGTAAATGAACTTTGCAACACCGTCGTTGGCATTGTTATGCTCCACGTGAGGAGGGTTTTTGAAGTTTTTATCTTTTATTACATGGCATTCAATGTATTGCGAGTAAATAAAGAATAATCGATAAGAATAAAGAACGTGAAAGAC
>CAIGRP010103176.1:0-27068 GCA_903798385.1 Fraxinus cuspidata | reverse complement strand
ACTTATTTTTATGATTTGTTTAACACATGTATATACTGGTATAAAATCGTGAATGCTTTTTGAAATACTTTTTGAGAAATTTTCTTATTTGGACAAGAAATTGAAGTACAAGTGTTATTGGCATGAATTCACATTGTTACTTCAGCGAATCACTTAGCTATTCTGATTTTCATTTCTTATACGAACAAATCTCAAGCTTAAGCATGGGCTATTTAGTTTCTGAAAGCAATAATTTTATGCTGCATGGAAAGGGATTGTCTCATTTTTGCTAAAATAATTGACACTGTTTCTTAGGCTGTAAATTATAGATTTTGTACCATATTCATAAGTAGTTGAGAATAAAAATTACTTGATGGCAGAATTTTCAGATCCATGGATGAGAGTTTATATGATGAGTTTGGTAACTACATTGGACCAGAAATCGAGTCTGATCAGGAGAGCGATAGGGAGGAGGAAGATGAGGAACTTGAGGAAAGAGCTGATGATGCGAGGCCCATGTCGGATGATGAACACGCTCCTGGGAAATCAAATGGTTGGCTAACTACTACTGATGATGTTGATATGGACAGTCAGATTGTCCTCGCTGAGGACAAAAAGTACTACCCAACTGCCGAGGAGGTTTATGGTGAGGAAGTTGAGACATTAGTCATGGATGAAGATGAGCAGCCATTGGAGCAACCCATAATTAAACCTGTCAAGAATCTCAAGTTTGAGTTGGGGGTTAAGGACTCATCAACTTATGTGTCAACACAGTTCCTTTTGGGTCTTATGTCAAATCCAAAACTGGTTCGGAATGTTGCTTTGGTGGGGCACATACATCATGGAAAGACACTGTTTATGGACATGTTGGTGGAGCAGACACATCATAATTCGACTTTTGATCAGGATAGTGAGAAGCATATGCGGTACACAGATACAAGGATAGATGAGCAGGAGAGGAAGATATCTATTAAAGCAGTTCCTATGTCGCTGGTTCTCGAGGATAGCTGTTCAAAATCTTACCTTTGCAATATCATGGATACTCCTGGTCATGTTAACTTTTCAGATGAAATGACTGCTGCTCTTAGGCTTGCTGATGGTGCAGTGTTAGTTGTGGATGCTGCAGAAGGAGTGATGGTAACATTTATTCAATTTATTTAACTGTATGCCATGGTTTTTGTGTTTTGGGAACTCTGCCTACTTGTGGAAATGCTACTACTAAGACTTCTTAGTTAGCACGATTACCTGTAGCCTTGTGTCAAATCATGTACTAATATCTGTATGTTGTAGTCAATTGACTTGTGCCACCTGTGCTGTTATGCTTTTGCAGCCCATCTCAACTGTTACGTTGTTCATAACACTTTGTCCATATACGAACCAAAACTCTAATAAAACCTTCCTTATCTTCACTACCCTCCAAAATCATCTCAGTTGTGGCAAAAAAATTGAACAAAAAGTTGAAATGAACTTTATAAGTTGTTGATTGTCAACGAAGTTGTATTTTAAGTATATTTTTAAAGACGAGTTTTTCCCATATCCTCTCATTACTTTGGTCCTTCCAAGCAATTTCCTTCTTATTATTTATACGTTTGAGCCGTCGCAACCATTATGTTGCTCATAGCTTTTTGCGAACTATCACACCAATTTGTTTTCAGGGAAGATTATAGGGCATGGCATCTGAATTTGTCTTTTTTTTTTTTCCCAATCACTTTAAGATCTTGCCATGTTGGATGACACAGTGACTGCTACACAATTGAATGCTAAAAAAATGTAATTGTTTGGCTCTCTTAAAACCATGAAACTGAAGTTATAGCTGCCTTTACCTTTCTGGATTCTAAGTGATACTGAACTCCAATAACAAGAAGTTACTGTTAGTTTAATTTCACTTCATCTTTTCCTTAATTTATTTCTGCTCCATTTCTGGGGATAAAATTGGGAAAACTCTGTCAAAATCATCATGTTCTCTCTTGAAGGCTGGGTTTCATTCCAAGTATCTTGACCAACTGTACTGAGGCTTGACAAGCTATATTGGCCCAAATTAGGGTCATTGTATATGTAAGCGTTTTTATATATCCATGTGCTTTTGTGTTAGGTATTGCACAGCAACTATTGGCTAATATGCTGTCTATTTGATGTTTCACACATCAATTGTTTTTGTACAGTTTGCCAATGCCTTCCAACTGCCACCTGTAGTTGCTGCATGATAAATTTAAGGGATTTGCTGATGTTCTTATATATTCTGCTTCCACAGGTAAACACAGAGAGGGCCATTCGCCATGCAATTCAAGAGCGCCTTCCTATAGTTGTTGTGATAAATAAGGTAATTTTTTAATTCGCCCAATCTTTTGAAGCACGTGGAGTATTCCATGTGAAAATAATTTCATCCTGGGATCTTATGAGTTTCTTCATGTACTCATTTTATGTTTTATAAGCAGGTTGACAGGTTGATAACTGAACTGAAATTGCCCCCAAAGGATGCTTACCATAAGCTAAGGCACACTATTGAAGTTGTCAATAACCACATAACTGCTGCCTCTTCAACTGCTGGAACTGTCCAAGTTGTTGATCCAGCTCTTGGGAATGTTTGTTTTGCGAGTGCCAGTGCAGGATGGTCTTTCACACTGCAGTCATTTGCTAAGCTATATGTCAAGCTCCATGGCATTCCATTTGATGCTAATAAGTTTGCTTCTCATCTTTGGGGTGATTATTACTTTGATCCCGATACAAGAAGCTTCAAGAAGAAACAACCTGCAAATGGAGTGGAAAGATCTTTTGTCCAGTTTGTGCTTGAACCTCTTTATAAAATATACAGCCAAGTGATTGGAGAACATAAGAAGAGTGTGGAGGCAACTCTTTCTGAACTTGGGGTGACTCTCAGCAATGCAGCTTATCGGTTAAATGTTAGGCCTCTGCTTAGGTTGGCATGTAGTTCTGTTTTTGGGACTGCCACAGGTTTTACTGACATGCTAGTTCAACACATTCCATCTGCCAAAGAATCAGCAGCACGGAAGATTGAGCACATCTATACTGGACCTAAGGATTCCACAATTTACCAGGCTATGGAAGATTGTGATCCCTCTGGTCCTCTAATGGTTAACGTGACCAAACTGTATCCTAAATCTGATTGCAGTGTTTTTGATGCTTTCGGTAGGGTCTACAGTGGTGAGATTATGACAGGTCAGACAGTAAGGGTGTTGGGAGAAGGCTATTCTCCAGATGATGAGGAGGACATGACCACAAAAGAAGTTACAAAACTATGGGTTTATCAAGCTCGTTATAGGATACCCGTAAGCAGGGCCCCTCCTGGTTCTTGGGTTCTCATTGAAGGTGTAGACGCTTCAATTATGAAAACAGCTACACTTTGTAATATGGACTATGATGAGGATGTATACATATTCCGACCCCTTCAATTCAACACTCTCCCAGTGGTGAAAACGGCTACGGAGCCTTTAAATCCAAGTGAGTTGCCAAAAATGGTGGAGGGTCTTAGGAAGATCAGTAAGAGCTATCCTTTAGCAATTACGAAGGTTGAAGAATCGGGAGAACATACCATTTTAGGTACCGGAGAATTGTACCTGGATTCCATAATGAAGGATCTTAGGGAGCTGTACTCGGAAGTAGAAGTAAAGGTATTTTTAGTTTTTTCTTTTTCGTTTCAATTTTTAAAGTGAACATTCGCATTTATTTTATTTTATTATTTTTTAAAAGAAAAGAAAAAGAAAATTGTGTATTGTATTTTAAACTGGATGTTTGCTTTTCATTTTGATCTAATCCAAGTGCTTTTCCTTCTGCTTCTCTTCTATAATGATCAATATAGGTTGCAGATCCTGTTGTGTCATTTTGTGAAACGGTTGTTGAGTCCTCTTCAATGAAATGTTTTGCTGAAACTCCTAACAAGAAGAATAAGATTACCATGGTAAGAAGGTCACCTGACGTAGCTTTGATCGAATAACAGTGAGAATTTTCTGTTTAATTTGGATTTTCTGATTTTTAATGTGAATTCCTAGATTGCTGAGCCGCTGGAGAGAGGACTTGCTGAGGACATTGAGAATGGTGTTGTAAGCATTGACTGGCCTCGGAAGAAACTTGGGGACTTTTTCCAGACAAAATATGATTGGGATCTGCTTGCTGCAAGGTCCATCTGGGCTTTTGGGCCCGATAAGCAGGTGATTTGATTGCTGGCTCTACCTATAATGTTATTCAAGGTTTCAGTCTTTATCAAATATTTTTTGTATGAATGGATTCGATTCCTTTGTTTTCCCCTCATTTAAGGGCTTTGATTTCATTATCAAGATTAATCTTTCTGTTTAAAATTGACGCATTTTTTTAGGGACCTAATATTCTATTAGATGACACTCTCTCAAGTGAAGTTGATAAGAGCTTGCTGAATGCTGTCAAAGATTCTATTGTTCAGGGGTAATGTAATTTATGAATTTTGGTTCTCTTCATGATTGATTTCTGCCTCCAATATTGAGTAATGTACTGTGGACAGATTCCAGTGGGGAGCTCGAGAAGGACCTCTCTGTGATGAGCCCATTAGAAATGTAAAATTCAAAATAGTTGATGCAAAAATTGCAGCTGAGCCATTGAATCGTGGAACTGGTCAGATCATTCCAACAGCTCGACGTGTGGCTTATTCAGCTTTCCTCATGGCAACCCCTCGGCTCATGGAACCAGTGTACTATGTCGAGGTAACAATCTTCTACATCGCTAGTATTTGGCATGTTTCATCTAGGAACAATTCAAGGATATATTGCATTTGCCTTGCATTTCTGTGTTAACTAATTTTGTTTATTTCACATGATGATGGGTCCACCTTTCATTCTGAAAACTCTTGTTATAGTGCTTTTGATGCTTAATTGATGTTTCTTCTCAGTTGATTAATATGCTGAATTTAGAACTTAACATCATGTAGTGTAAGAGATTTGTAAAGATTGAAACTGGCAACAACACGATGATAGTGCTTTCTCCATCAAATTTAGGTTACAATTGGACTTACGTGGTGATTTTTTATTTCAGATTCAAACACCGATAGACTGTGTGTCTGCCATATACACAGTGCTATCGCGCAGGCGTGGGCATGTCACTGCAGACGTTCCACAACCAGGGACCCCGGCATACATTGTTAAGGTCTGAGTGCCCTAATTCTGCTCATACAGTTACTTTTCTGCATATTTTCATGTTTTTGACCCCTAAATATTTGCTTGAATAAATGTTGCATCTGAAATTATGTAGTAATAACTCTTTTCCTGGAATCCAGGCCTTTTTACCTGTCATCGAATCATTTGGTTTTGAGACAGACCTGAGGTATCATACCCAGGGCCAAGCATTTTGTCTTTCTGCATTTGATCACTGGGCAATTGTCCCTGGAGATCCACTCGATAAGAGCATTGTATTGCGACCATTGGAGCCAGCACCAATCCAACATTTAGCTCGGGAATTTATGGTCAAGACAAGGCGTCGTAAGGTAGAACGTTGTTTCTGCCCACTACTCATAATCTGAAGATAATTGTTTTGCGGTCTACATTATTGGCTGCTCATTTTTGTTCGAATTTAATTACGAAGTCCATGGTGCACAGAAAGAGCATTACAACTCCTTTATTGGGTTGTAATATTCTTAAGTGACGTCATTTGTATTGGACTAGATGCATGAGATCTAAAAGCGACTTCTTCAAGTCCCAATTGGTTGGTCTGTTTGGAATCTAAGTGTTTGTGCCATCCTTTTTGCAATAACTGAGTAAATGAGCATAATTCCAGAAATCATCTGTACCGATAGTGAGCTCTGTAACGAATCGTTCTTTTTTACCTTGAGTGGCATTTTTCATTTGAACTTCCTATTGAAGAGTGTTGGGGAGTTTGGCTTTTTCTTCCATTTTCTTTTTTGGTTTAAGAGTGCCACTTTCGTGCTTGATCCAGCTGGACTGCTCCAATGGTTCAAGCGAACGAATCATTGGTGATCGCTAACTTTGGGTTTTTCAATTGGTTTTTGTCAGGGAATGTCTGAAGACGTAAGTATTAACAAATTTTTCGATGAGGCTATGGTGGTAGAATTAGCTCAACAAGCTGCTGATCTGCACCAACAGATGCTGTAGTGAGAATAAGTATATCCATTACCGAGTCGTGAATAACAAGTTTTCATCGTTATTATTTTCATATGGCACTTGTTTTACGAGTTACTCAAAAGTCCCATTATTGCTCTATCAATGTAGAGGGAGTCACGGTAGCCGAAAATAACATTCCAAGACTTGCATATCTGTTTTTGTATGTGAAGATTGAAGGAGGATTGTATCTATTTACTATTTTTGTCACTGAATGTTGAGTCGAGTTTCAATTGGTTATGAAGCAGGTCGAAGACAATTCTTCGAGTATGATCGTTGTTTCTTCTAATATTATGTTAAATTACATCGTCCAATGTGTAAAGTATTAGTTCAAAAATTTATTTATTTATTTAATTTTTATTTCCAACTATACAATCTTGAGTGGAACTCGTGGCTGAAACCTCTACCAATTCTACAGTGATGATATAGGCAGCAAAGAGAACATTCTAACAACATGGAGTACTACACTGGTTGTGGAATATAATCAATTCCCATTAATTAGTGTGTGTTTTTGTTGCAGTCAGAGCTTATTCAGCTGTTGGGCCAATTATCGTTGCTGTTATTTGGCTGGTTTTCTTTGGAGTGTTCGTGTCGTGTGTCTGTTTTCGCCAGACAATGTAATAACTTCAATTATTCTCGGTCCGAGTACTCGATTTGTTAGATCATTAAATCAGTTTACATATGACTATTTATATCTCTACTTACAGAGCCGGAATAGTTTTTTTGTAAGCGGGAGAAGCCAAGTTTTAGAATAGTATAGCGAACAGATTGAGCCATATTCTGCATCAGGCCGACACAGTGGGAGAAAATCTAAAGGACTTGCTCAATAATCTGGAGGCAGCAAATGGTGTTGGTGTGGGGCAGATATCATTACCAGATGAATTCAAAGGTGAAATTGATAACATGGGGATAACCATCAATCAACTTGCTGAAACTTTTCACAATGTTACAGGAAATAATACAGACGACATACGCAATTTTCTCAAACCCTTGTAATAACCTACGTCTACTTAACTACGTAATCAAAATCGATCTAAAGGTCAAACATAATATAGAGATATTCGTTGTTCGAGTATGATGCTATATTCTTGATCACCTGCAGCTTAGTGATCGTAGGGTGGATTTTGGTGGCCGGGACATTCGTGATGAGTGGCGTGTTTCTCCTTGTTCATAAGTAAGATAAATCTAACCTTGCTTGCCTAGGGAAAGTCACTAATTCCAGTCTCAATCTCTTTACATCAGGGCACGGGATCATTTGAAGGTTGGACGAGGGAAGGAAATTTTCATTTAGTTTCGGTGTCAAGGTGATTCGGGTTCTTTTTGATTGGCAGTGTGGTTGCAGATACGTGTAGTGATGGACGAGTGGCGTCAGAACCCAAACGCAAGTTTTGCATCGGAGGAGATCATTCCTAGAGTAGATAACACTGCTGCTCAAGATTTTTCAAACTTACTAAGGGAGTCACCTTCTCACTCATCAGTGTCGTTAACTACATCCAACGCCAACGACCTTCCACCCGAGGCGAAACCGTTCTATTTTAACCAATCGGGAATTTTATGCCAAGTTACTGCAATCCATATAATTCTGATTTCACAGATCGGAGATGTGCACCTGGCGAAGTCTGAGTTACACCAATGCATCACTGGCATGGAAGAAGTATATCTGTGAGGTTTCTCCGTCCAATATATGTATCACAACTGGTTGACTGACCCAGACCAGTACACACAACTGACGAGCTCGATAAATGTAAGCTATGGTTTGTATACAGGGATGCCATTTGATGTGGAGTTGATAGGCTCCAATTTTCTTACAGAGACACTTACAGATACTAGTGATCTTTTGGGTAGTGTATGCCCATGAAAGAAGGCATCGTGCATACACCAAAAGAGTTGACCATCATTTCAGCCCTGAAGAGGAGAAGACATCCTACATACAAGGATGATCAGTGTTCATTTCCTTGGATCGCACAATTTTCAGTTGTAATCTGAAAATGTTAGTAAGATCCTTTACGGTGTAATTTTGTGTATTCAACAAAGACCATCCCTTGATCTGGTAGGCAAAGGAGATTTATGATGCCGGTGCATGCCTCTAAAGATCACTTCCTCTAAGAATAGGTATCCCTTGCTCTGGCTTGATTACGAAGAGGAGGCAGTCTCAGATCATGAGAGAGTCGAAGCCCTAAGGATATTCTATGTAATTAGTTATCTTTAAAAATGTGATTAATTCGCCCTCTAGAAACAAACATCCATCCTTTTTACATGTAATAGTCACAGATTCACTTTGTTCTTTATTTTCTAATAAAAACACACGTGCTAATTCTTATTAGCTCAACCACCAAAATGGGGTGAAAAAAAATACACAGGACGACTAAAGTGTTCGATTTCTCCCACCTATTTGCAAGCGGGAAGAGCAACATATGGCATATGGACAAATACAATGGAGAAAGGAGCAACTCTTACAGGTTCGGATGAAGATACTGTAATAGGTTCCAAAGGAGGTATAGCCCCAGATGAATCTAAGGTTAGTGCCTTCCCGTTCAGCAGCATAGTCTGGCTTTGTATGTTTCCATCCATTGCAGTTAGGTGGTATTCTTCTCTTGTTCCACGTGCTTCATTTGCCTGAGGCATCTTAATCACTTTCGATCTATGTCTATGATGTCCATGTTTGTACCGGTGCAATAGAGTTCCATTAAAGTCGACTTTTGTCTCTACAGTATTGTTGCCATCTAGATTTATCAGCAATAAAGTGATACCTTGCTGCAAGATAGAAGTTCCAATTACGACACCTAAACAATACTTCCTACATTTATACAAAGAGAGACAGTTTTTTTATTTTACAAAATAGGTTCAATTAAACTTACAGAAAGCTTCGCACAATGAGCATAAGCACGGATCTTCTTCGTCCCGGAAAAATTTGTTGACAGAACAGATCTCCCCATTAATCGGTGCCAAAGAAGAGCACTACAATAAGAAAAGCCGTATTATGTGCTGTACAAGAGTGAATCATGAATATGGCCAATTATCTCAATGAACCTGTAGTAATCAGGATTTGGAACAAAGGTCGTGGTATTAAGTAATCCATAGTTGCCACCAATTAAAGTTTGTCTGCAATATGTTTTTGTATCAAAAGTTGATGACATCCCGAGTTGATCCAGATACCTGTAATTTAGTGCCGACAAAGTATATCCTTCTGGTATAAGAATTGAAAACTCGGAAAAGTCGCGTGCGAAGGTAGCATTGGTATTACCAGAAACTGAACACAAATGCATTTGTTACATGATTGCGGCCACTGTTGTAAGCCCCTCCCGACTCACCAACCCATGCAACTGCTGAAGATGCAGTAATCCTGAGGATGTTCTTGAGTCCCCTAAATGTATCAGCCTCACCATCAAGATAAGATGGATCAAGAATCTTTTCAATAAGGTGCTCATCGACTCCTACAAAGAAGAAAAGAAGATTTGTATTAATTTATAATCAACTGCTGAATAAAATCAGATGTTTGCTAGTTGAAATACCTGGGCCAAGATTATATATGTGATGAGTGACCACATTCAGTGATCCCCCGGCTTTATCTATGAATTGTTTGAACCAGTTCAGTTCATAGAATCCTCCCGGTGCTATGATTCTCGGTTTGACATCAACTCCTTTGTAAATGTCTTGTATTAGGTCGTGCAAGACAATTGTATCCGATGCATATTGATCTGCTGCAACTCGTACCCCTACTCCATTTCCACTCAGTTCATTCCCTGCAAAGAAATGAAGATCGGCAAAAAAATTTAACATCTGACAGTTTGTTAGATTATTATCATTGTTTCCATACAATTTTCACACAGATTCTATTAAAGGCCTACGTGGTGACATGCACAAAAGAAGCATGCTACTTTAACAGTAGAACAGAAGAATTCTTACCAAGTTCCCAACCATAAATGCTATGACCCTTTTTGACAGTGTAACGAATAAGAGAAGCAGCATTTGTGGAACTCCAAGCTCCCACAGCAGAATTATCCGACTGTATGGATCTTCCATTCAGTGCATTTAATCCAAAAACAATTAAAGCCCTGAATTGAATTCACAAAGGCGATAGTAAGTTTCGATGTCTCTTTACCTATTCGAAGTTAGACAAAGATGTGCTTTTACCCAGATTTATTAAAAAAGGAATTTAATTCATCCCATCTGGACAAGGGAAGACATCCCTTGGTGAAACCAAACAACTCCGACTTGTTTTTAGCAAATTGAATGCAGGGTTGCAAATGGTCTTCGGTTTGATAGATGACTTTATCTTGCAAAGTGCCACCCAATCTGATCTTTAGTGGCGAAAAAGCTACACGGTTATTAAAAAAAAAAATTAACTTGTGCCGCCTGATTCGAATTAAACACTGTATAAATATGTGAAACAATCCTTACCTTTTATTGCATTCAGGAAAACGATATTGTTAAGATCCTGGACACAAGAAAGATCGAACATATATCATGAAGTATCTATTTTTATTAATTAATGTCAACAAATCCAACATTGCAAAAATGAATCATCAATATATAAGGATAACAAAAAAAATAACCTACTTGTCAACTGAATCAGGAAACAAACACCAAATAACCGAAATTAGTACAAGTATTTAGTACGTTAATAGAAATCCCCCAAGTCGTGGATTTTAAATCTACCGTATGGACGAAAAATACCCATAAGCATTAGAATGAATTAGTAACCACCAAGAACAAAAAACAGAGTATCCTCCAAGAACTAAACTGGAATTTGAAAACATTCATGACCTAAAAAATTCAAGAATATCAGCAGAAATCTGTTGAAGACGAGATTTAAATGATACAAATATGTCCTTCTCGGACTTTAAGATCAAGTTGTTCAATAAGGTATGCACATGTAAGGCTTTGATGAAAAATTTGAACCCGCGCCTAAACGTGAGGGGGCGTGTTTCAGTCTCTAAGCTAACATTTATACACAACGACGTACTCACAGACATAAAATATAGAAGAAAGCAAGTATGTGAGAGAGAAATATACCAAATTAAGCATAGACGCATGGTCCCAGCTACAAGTCCCATAATCACACTTCTCCGGCGGCCACCAGTCCATGGTTGCACATATAAAATCACTGTCTGTCCTCCCAATGGGACTCGTCCCATCAATAAATACAGTGTTAACAACACTTAAATTTGCAGCCTTCAAATCCTCTGCATACACAAAAATGAAGCTGCAACATAACAAGCTAAACACAAAGTGAAATACCAAGGAACCCATCTCAAATACTTGTAGTAATACTCAAGATCTCCCTTTTAACACATGCCCAGATTCATTTAAGATACAAATTTGGATGAAAGAATGCTAAAAATACAAAGATAAAAGGACGTTTAATGAGTTACAAGCGGCCTATTTGAGATGATATTAGTTACAACATCAACATTTATTAAAACCATCCAATGATAGTGACGCGGGGAAATGGGTTCGAGATTTGGTGAATTAGGGTTCACGAGAATTGAATAATGTGAAGTTTGTTGGCAGTGGGCCATTTTTGTTAGCTTTTTCTTCAGAAAATGTGTAAAAAAGAACAGAATAGCTGGAGGAAAGAGATAATTACAGTAAAGCAGTAGTGTACTGCTGGGTTTCGTGTTGTGGGGTCTACCTGTTATGGAGAATGCGTGCATCTTAAAAAGCGAAATCTCTCTTTCGTGTAGCTTACCGACGTCGACATCTCGTGCATCCATTCTTGTTAGAAAAATATGAAAAAGTCATTCTTATGCAGATTCTATTTGTTAGCGAGAAATCATTTATGGCGATGTCAAAAAATCTGTCACGATTTTAACGATAATCTCATCTTTCAACGTAAAATCTTATCACCACAGTTCTGTTTCATTCTTCATACCTCCTTATAAATTTAAATATCGACACGTGGACGACAATATAACTAGGCCCTGGTTAGTTTGGCCTTGAGCTCGATTTAATGTAGGCTTGTGCCACCTATAGATCGAGCTCTCGTGAGCTAATCCGCTAAGTTGATGAGTGGATTGAGCCCGTTTCCGTTCCCACTCTGTAGATATGGTACATATGTCAAGAGAATTTGCTCTTAGATATAGACAACCTACAACATCAACGGCTCCACCTGATCCATTTCGTCACTCTTTTTGGTGAACTTAGTTCACCAATTAATCAATTAATTTTATAATTTTTATATTTATCTTGTGGGCCTTACATGTTTACACCAACTACACATGTGCAACAAAATCACTTCTTAATTTCAATCCTCCAAGGCAAATAACCTTCATAAATCGAAATCCACTAGTGGATTTGTTGTAATCGTTGTCGGTCGCAAGCAAACAAGACGTAACTAGAGACAAATTCAATATACGAGATCTTATAATACTTTTAACTTAATCTCCATATCGGTGTGTTTGGTACGTACCAATGATTGCATAAAATATAACATATAAATCTGTCAAATGAAGAAAAGCAGTTGGTTAATAGGGTGGCCAAATTTTCTATTCTATCAAGACAGACCAACTAAACCTCACCCTATTACATCCTCTCGACCGAAAGAAATAAGTTGAATAAACAGCTATTGCTACTTTCATTTCTTCTTCTTCGCAGGTGGTTGATCTTCGTCCTCCTCATCTTCGTCTTCTTCCTCGTCGTCCTCACCATCCTCGTCATCATCTCCATCATCCTCGTCTTCATCCTCGTCCTCATCATCACTACCTTCATTGCCATTAGCCTCGGGATCCACTTCATCATCATCATGGTCTTCATCTCCCCCCTCTTCACCAGACAAGTCCTCATCACCAGCGCCATCATCATCATCATCCTGATTATCAACGTCATCTTCATCTTCATCATCATCCTCTGTGTCACTTCCATCTTTGTTCTCTGGCCCAGGCTTTTCCACTCTAAGAAGTTCATCCATGGGAAACCTGCACATGTTATGAATATCACCTATTTCACAATTTCATCGTGCACATTGTAGCATAGAGAGAAACTATAAATACCTTTTTCCAGCCAAGTTTGGAGCCAGGTTTGGCAGTTCATCAACGTCGCCCAGCAGAGATCCCATCTGTGAACATAGCATTGTTAAGGAAACTTAAACAAAGTCTACGCATTCAAATCAATCAAAAACCATTTACTGGGCCCGGATTACTGTAATGTAATAGTGATATATGAATTAACGTAAAGCATGAAATCAAAATTGCATAACATGCACAGAAATTGCTGAGCAACACATGCCACAAACAGTATGAATTAAGAATCACATAATAGCCAGAAACTTTAAATAGCAAATATAGGTCCAGTGTATGACAAATTCATGTAAAGCAGACCTTAGCACTTGTTTGTAAAAAAATATTCTCTCCTTATAATTTGCAGTCAAACATTAACTTACCACACATGCACAAATACTACGACTTATTATCCACAACATTTCGTGGGACCGACCGCTCCTCCTAATTATTATATATCTATGATTTCTCCCAAACAAACACTAAATGATTTATCAGCTGATAATACAAAGCAAGACCGAAGTTCATATTCAGCAAATGAAAAAATAATAATACACCAATTTACATGCTGCGGTTGGTAGGCAGGACTCAAAATGTAATTCCTCAATAAAAAGTCAAAACCCACTGCAGTGCCAACATAAATATACTGCATGATATAATGCCTTCACACAAAGCTCGTAACATGGAAACTTGTCTCTTAACAGAGAAGAAACAGAATGCGACAGGTTTAAACGCAGCTCACGGGACGAAAAGGAGATCATTAGCAATAGGCCAAAAGACAGATTCCAAAGGACCAAAATAAACAAAACTGAGGTCCATGGCACGCATGAGCGAACAAACAGCTGAATTATCAATAGAAAATTCCACACCATCATCATTAAAAGGTTTTACTTTAAAAATACATCTCCATGCCAAGCATGTTTTTATTTTCACCATTTCTTGACAATAATAATTTTTCTCGGTCTCCAAACCAGCAGTGTATATAGTCAATAGCATGAAACAAAAAGGCTAAGTGCCAAAAACATGACCAGTTTATATTGAATAGGTAGTAATCATAGGAATATTGAGCTTCCATGAAATTTAGTGAAACTGTAAAGAGTATCATATTTAAGTTAATCACAGCAGAAATTATATGTTTCTGTGAGTAGAAACCATTCGAAGTTTAAACAGCTTAAAAACTTAATGAAAACATTAATTACAATTAAAAATAAAATAAAATCAGATATTCACTTTAGAGTTCCATTTTTTATTTTTTTTCCTTTATCCAAGCGGAATAAACTCTAATCTCAATCTGTATAGTTAACACAGGGAAGTCCCAACAGTAATTTAAGGGTTTTGCATACTAGTAAATTTATAAGCTGTATTTTTAAACACTGCATATAACGAGAGAGAGACGGTAAATTGTCACTCTTCTGAGAAAATCTTCAACACATTCAATAACTATAAAAAAACAGAAGCCAAAAAGAAAAATCCAAGATTCAAGCACCCTTTAGTTATAAACTTAAAATTCGCTCATTGTTTTAAAAAAAAATGCTATGAGCAACCAAATTAACCAGTAGAAAATAAATTCAACGACCTACAATTAATTCATGGAAAAGTTATATACCAGCATTAGAAAGCGAGCAATGGACATTTGAGCAGCAACTAGAAGGGTCTGAACCATTGCAGCTTCCATTATCTTCCTCGAAGCATTCACATCAGAGCTTAATTTACTAACCTCCATTGTCCCAATAAAAAAAATCCCTAAAAAACAAAAGCTATATAATAAAAAGGAAATAAAAGATACAGGGTTCTTGAGGAGAAGAAGAGATAATCTGGGTAGCACAGGCTTTTGATTTGTCGAAAAAAGGGTTTTAAAAACAAAAAGAAAAGGTAAGTAAAATATTGACTAGGGTTTTGTGGTCTGAAATTGAATTTTGTCGTCTGTGCTGGTTAGGGATAGGAAAATTATAGATATGGTCCCTAATATTTGTAAATTAGAGCAATTAAACATACTACAATAATTTACTCTTATAATAAAATGCTTTTGACAGTCAAAATTGACCGAGCCAATATTTAACCAAAATAGCCAAGATTGCACGGCGAGTAAATCTGCCCAACTCAGCTACTGGTCCAGGTTGGGCCTAGACCCATTACCATATATAGCGGTATGGATTTGGCCCGCTGGTCTATATTAAGAAGTCGCAACTTCATGTAAAATTTCATTTTGGTCACTATTTTGTTTGAACACCCCCCTTTTTTAACGTAGAAATCCACACCCGCTACCCATCAGTGGAGAACTAGTGACCTTTGGTCTCCATGTTCACCCGCTCCACCAATCCGGCCACTCCCGAAGGAGTTTCTTTGAACCCGTTTTTAAAGAGTAAATTACGCGTATTACCCATTTTAAAATAAAAATTCACACAATACATTCCAACATTTTTTATACTATTATTACTGCATTTTACCAAGTAAAAATCATAAACAATAGACACCTATATATAAATCGATTTTATTGGACAACTTCTATTACTCCACCAAATAAACCCCAATTTCATTTTATTGAAACTCCAAAATTATAGTCTTTATAAAAGAAAACCCAAAATTTCATAAAATCAGATTCGAATAAAATCAAAATCTTGGATCCTGTAACACAGAAAATCATAAATCACCCTATAGATAAATCACCCTCAAACCTCCGTATGCAATACATAAAAACGTTTACAACATCCATATATATTAAATGATTTACCATTTTTTCTGCAATACAAGAAAATACATTACCGTGGGCATAATATATATTCAATGATTCACCATTTTTGTAATCGTGTACGATGCCAAAATTATGAATTTTATATATAACCTCATATGAAATTTGAAATTTACATATCATATTTGACGAACACAGAGACATTACACAATCAACTTTGTAGTAATTATGAATTGGTGGTAACACAACTCAAAACCAAAGTCAAATACTAGAAAGATTTAATTCCTAGTTGTTTTCTTCTGTATTTGACACTACACGGTCATTCAGAAGGATTACGTAATTGAATTGGATACGTTTTGTCCATTCTACTTTTTCTAATTTTGTATTGAGTTTGGAGAGAGAGATTAAATGAAAGGATTAATCTTAGGAAAATTCTAAAAAAGAAAAAGTCAATTGCATAAGAGCATTTGGGTTCTAAACTTGGAATACAGTATTTCTTAAAATATTTAACAAATTGCACAGTAATGTATGAAATATTAACGTAACATAGTATAATTTGAAAATGTATTTTATAATGATGTATATACGAATTTTCCATTATTTAAAATTCATTTTCTAATAAAATAAGTTTACACAAAAATAATTTTTTTCCTAATTTTAATCACACATCTCAAAACACACACACACACACACACACACACACACATATTTATTTAATTATTTACAAATTTGGATTTAATTATTTACAAATTTGGCCCAAATTCTATAAAACTCATTTTCCTCAATCACATTTTTTATCACACTTCATCGAACCTACAATTTTTATCAACATTTCAATTATACATTTCATCATTTTTTTATCAAATTCCACTAAAAACTTGATTTTTATCCAAAACAAATAGCGGCAAAAATATAATGTCAAAAGATGAGCTCAACTTGGGATTTTCTTCAACTCAATCACTAAATTTATAATTTTATTGCAGTCACATCCTTGAGTACATCTCCCGTTAGCATAAAATTACACATAGATAACGGTTATGTCAAACGTAGATCATATCTGGGAAGTGTTTACAAACGATTTTAAATTATAAACAAATAAAAATGAACGATAGATAAGTTGATAGTACTTGTGAATCCCTTGAAATGTGCAGATGAAAAGGGACTCGAGTGTTTATACTAAACATGTGCTAGAGTAGGTAGATCTAATTATATGTACACATGATATATGGCGTGTGCTTCAATTTTGAGATTGAAACACTCTTCAAAAGTTGCCAAAAAAACTCAAAAGCCACTTGAAAAGAAACATACAAGATGTAATACTCTCCTTTACTCGAACATCCACTAGTCAGTAACAGATAACGAGCGGGAATAAGGGGAAGCGTGCACATTCACCATTATTCAACCAACCCTTGTTTGTTGGCATAGTGGATTAAAAGGACAGCCGAGCTAGAACACGAAATTTGTGCAGTACGGATCATGTAGCAGAAGGATCGACCATGCTTGCCCTTGAATCCGATAATTCCCCATGCCCTCCGATATAAATCGTGTTCCTTCCGTTGTTCTTACCTTTCCCATTCTGTGCCAAAGGTTTGCTATCATTTCGTCTTCCAAAAATACGCACAACTCTAGGACACTATCAAGCACGTATAGAATATGGTATCAAAGCTGATCTCATTGCCAAATCCGTTTAGTATAGAGGCATAGGTGATCATTAGGTGGGGATGCCCTGTCGAGTTTCACTCAAGTTGCTTTCAGTAGTCTCTACTTTCATTTACACACATCTCAATAGCCATAATTCAAATCACAGAAATTAGTCAAAAAACCAGAACAAGTCCCTACAACTAATGAATGTGTGCAGAAATTGTACTTATAAATGTGTGGTAAATAATTCTCTCATAAGATAAAATTTAAGTAACTTTTAATCACTTACAACTCAAACTCTGAATCTATAGCTCTACGAAATAATCTTGAATGTCATCCAGTCTACGTGCCATCTTCTATCAAATTAAACTAAAGTGAAGAATCACCTGCATCAACATTGTCAGCAAAACGTTATGCAGTCCACAGCAAATAATTACATCCTTATAGTATACAACTTCGTGTCAACTTATTTTTCGGCCATTTATTCCTAAAGATTTATGTCCTTTGGAATTCCAATAGTCGGTAAATGATACCGATTGAATAAAACCATCAATTGATTAGAAAGTCAGGCAATGTAGCTCAAACGTTAAAGAAAGTATCATAAAAGGGAGAGTTGATTAACAGAGGTTGCATTGGGCAAATTGAAATCCATCCATTGCTGTCCGTATCTTGTTACTCTTCTCCAAATTTGAAGTAAACACCTCAAGTTGTTAACCGAGCTGCATGTATAACAAAAGAATTACTAGAGGATATAAGAATATTCCAACAAGAAATTACACAAAAAGTTTTTTGTCATGAAAGTCAGTCTTGATTTCTCATACCTCAAAAATGAAAGGGTTTATTTCACTTCTAGGCTCTAGATCATATGATTACGACTCGGTTTAAATCTTCATATTCGCCATCATGGATTTGTACATGATCTGGAAATGCCGACCCATTGTCGATCCAAAAAATTTGTAGACTAATGGAATTAATCCCGAACTATTGCTGTCTTTGAGGGTTAAAATCCGTGATGTAATAACTATACCAGAGCCAGAGAAACTGTCAAATCCTCAAAGTGACATTGCCAGAGTTCGTTGCCCGAATCTTCAATTTGTGGGTAGGAAATGTCGAACAAAACTGGTCAGTTTCATAATATTGCCTTAGGATAATCCAATTTCATGACTTCAATATACTAGTTTTTGTGTTCCCCAATTTCTGTCAACAACCTAAGCTTGATACATCTTTCACATGAGTGACAGGCTAAAGTTCTTCATGCTAGCTGCAAGCCTGCACCCTATAATCATTGAGTCAGCCCTTGGTAGAAAATTTTGGAATCACACTTAGATATTCCGAACAATTTGTATCTTTTGACAAAATATCTATAACTAAAGATACTATGGATGCATCTGGCAAAATATTTCTCTCTTCCATTTTGTGAAGAAGTCCAACCATTTTTGGTGCGTCATTACGATTGCAAAATCCTTGCATGAGGGTGTCAAATGTGACAAGATCAGGTGCACAACCTTTCTCTTCCATCTCCATAAACAAATTATATGCCCCTTCCATTTTTCCAGTTTTACAAAATCCGTGAATCATGATGTTGTATGTAACTGTTGTCGGTACCAAACTCTTACGGGACCTCTCAAATAGCTCAGTAGCGGAATCGAGCTTTCCCGCTTTACACAATCCATCAAGGACACAACTGTAGGTTTCAATATCAAGAACAAAACCAGATCTTTCCAAAGTGTAAAACAGATCCATTGCCTGTGCAAGGCAATTACTTTTGAAAAATCCATCCAATAATATATTCCAAGTAGTAGAATCCGGAGTCACTTCATAGACTTTCATCTTTGAAAAAAGTCCCCGTGCAACCTCAACTTTACCTACTTGAAATAAACCAATCAACATGGTATTGAATGTAATTATTGTTGGCTTGTATTCTTCACAAACCATTTGTTTGAAAAGCCTCATCGCCTCCTCCAGTTTTTGACACTTGCAATACCCATTAATTAACACGTTGTAGCATACAACATCTCTCTTATGGCCTTTAGCCTCCATGATAGAAAACAACTCCCTTGCATCATCAATCTTATTCTCCAAGCAGTATCCGTTTAGCAACGTGTTATATGTAAAAGAATCGGGCTCTTCACCCCTCTGAATCATCAAGTTCAACAACCCACTCGCTGCATTGGTCTTCCCGTCCTTACAAAGTGTCTGTATCAAAACATTAAACAATATCGTGTTAGGACGAATGCCTTGATCCACCATTTCAATAAAGAATCGCTTTGCCTCCTCCCAGTTACCAACCTCACACAAACCATGAATTAAACCACCATATGTAATCAAGTTTGGCTTAATTCCATTACCCTTCATCTCCAAAAATAGTTTTTTTCCCTTGTCTACCAACCCCTCTTTACAAAGGCCATGAATAAGCATGCTATAACAAATTAAATTAGGCTTAAATCTTAAATAAGACCTTCCATTCATGTTCCCTGCTTCTTCGTGCAACCGAAGCGCCACCTGTGCATTACCACTCCTACACAACCCCTTAATCAGAGTCCCCCAAGTCTTGATACTTGGTTGAATACCCAGTAGAATAATTTTATTGAGCAACCCTACCGCATCACTAATCTTGCCTTCCATAAACAACCCATTAATCAATGAAGTAAAAGTAAAAATATCAGGACTATAACCCCTCTTTAAAATCCCCCCTATAACAGCAAAACCAAAAGCAGCCTTTTTCAAGTTACAATAACAATTGAGCAAAACATTGAGTGTAATAAGATCAGGCAATAAATCAACTTCAACCATCCTATGGTACATAAAAATCACATCTTGATGATTCTTGGTTTTGGCAACAGCAGCTAGCAATTTATTAAATGACGAGATAGGAGGCAAGGGTTTCCTTTTGAGCAAGTGATGAAAGGAGGTTAATTCATCATTTGTGTTGGTTCGTGTACGAGATTTGCAGTCCGTTATGTGTGTGGATTTTGATGGGTGTATGAATAGTGACGAAAGCTTACCTCTTTGGGCAGTTCTTGAAAAACCAGTGATTACAGCAGCCATTTCTCATACACAAACCCAGAAGATTTGAACTATTATGTGGACTTTCATAGTTACCCTAAGATTTTTGCACGTAGTCGTCCCCAATGGCTGGAAATTTTGTTCATATTTTAGCGGGGATGTAAATTCTGCTAGTTCACCCGATGGCCCGTCACTTGACCCATAAAATAACCCGAATCGGTTCGGCTTGCAACTTGGTGGAACCAAGCCAAGGCTTGAGCCGAGCCTCGTCTTCGGACGATGGTTCGAGCTTGAGCAGGCCAAAATGGCCTGTGTCACAGGTCGGGCTGCCTCCTTGCACGAGTTTAATAATAAAAAAATCGAGTATCTTGGCTCAAGCCAAAAAAGCCCGAGCTATTTTCTGTTCGGTAACATTGAGCCGTAATCTTTCGCTTGCGAGCCAGCTCGTTTACATACCTATCTTACTACTTGTGGAAAACATATTAAGTCTCTGTTTGGTGAAAATTAAAATTTAGATTTTAATTTAAATTAAAGTCAACAATTGATTTCAATAACAAATTTTATGGAGTTTGGAGCTTTCAACCATACATCTCATCATTTTTTATTAAAATATACTAAAATTCTAATTTTAATTCCTATCAAACATGGGCTAAATCTAGTAAAAATAGACAATTTTAAAATATCAAGATAATTTTTTTAAAGATAGAAAAAGAACCCGAACTCCCCACCACCTCAACATACGTGGCAATGGCACCTTATTGAGACAACAAATGTGACACCATTTCCGTTAGTTAAAATAGCTAAGGTGGACAAAGAACCAACAAGCTATATATTAATTTAAGGGATTAAAAATGATATATTTTGAACAATAATTAGGTCTAAAGAAGAGTAATATTATTCATATTTATCACATTACCGCATAGACGGATGATCATTATCATATAAAATGAATAGATCATAGTATATATTACATTACCGCACAGATGGATGATCATTATCATTTAAAATTAAAAGAGTCAATTCCAAAAAAATAGAATGAGGACGTTACTGTAACTATACCCATAGGTTGGGGACAAATAGTACAATTTTTCCAACAAAATAGCCAACATTACTATTTGATGACGTGGCTAGTTTTAATTGGTATAGTGACGTACAATCCCATCTTCCATTTCACACTTGATCATCCCCTTCCACGAGAAGCAAATGTTTGCAATCTGGAGTTGAGACTTGATAACAAATCCTTAATACTCTGTCATTAGAAAAATCTCAAGTTATAAAATTAAGAAGATGAGATCAACGTGGAGGTTTCCCTAATTTTCACCACAAATCTCTGCTGCACTGTTGTCTCCTCCGATCAGATCATCCTTGTTCATACAGGTGTGTTGAGTTTTTGATACCTAATAAATCTACGCGATGATAATAAAACGACGTCGGATATTTTATCGCCACCAAAGTGATTTTTCGACTCGAAAACAATTTAATATGCCTTTGGGGGCCCAAGTTTTAGTTGGATTATTGAATTGGATGGTTTTTTGGTTAATTGGACCAATTAGTGGTAGTAGGAACTTGGACATTAGTCAATGGGAGAAATACATAACTACTAGACGAAGAATATTTTTTTCACAATTAACAAACTTAAACAAAAGTTTCAAAACTCTGGTGTTATATAATATATAAATATTATATTAATATATGTGATATATAAATTAAATATAATCTAAATAAGGAAAATATATATCATCTGTTTGGTACCCATTAAAATTTTCATTTTCATTATTCTACTCATTTTCAACCACATATTTTTCAATAAAATAATATTTTCTATCACATCAACAATCTTTTAATATATTTTTAACAATATCAATTATTCCATATATTGCAATACATTTTCTCTCTCGAGGTTCAATCCTGCACAAATTAGAATGTTAGACATGTGACTGTGACATTGATCACAAACATAACACATGCGGTTGTGACCTAAGATTTGCCGGGTTGTGACCTAATCTTTTGTCTCCGTGACATTTTCTACAAAATAACTAATAAACTGTGGTCTATCTAACACCTGTATTTTGATATAAAAAAAACAGGTAATAATATAATAAAATCAAATTTATCAAGATGAGGTCACATAAGATATAAACCAGGAGACATTTTGAATAAAAAAAAAAAAAGGTCACAAATTATCAAAATATGGTCACAAAACCCAATTTACATGATGCACGGCACTCTACATTTCACATTGCGGGGCATTTACACTTAAAAAATAAGTATTGATTAGAGATTTCACTTTCTTCAAGGATTTTCTCGCACGGATGCAAACTTTTTTATTCTCTTAGGTGAAGAAGATTCTTCAACATTTTTCTTCATTTTTCCTTTCTTTTTATCTCTTCGATTTTTATCTACAATTCAGATTAACACCATTTTGAAGAACAATGTATGGTGAATGTTGCTTACATAGAGAATTTTATACTTGATTCTTCAATTTAATGTTGTACGAAATCTCGGTGGTGATAATGGATGGTGATATTGATGGGTTAGAGTGTTTATCACGGAGGTTGAAGAAATGCACGCTTGAGAAGAGGGGTTGTGGAGAGAGAGAAATAGATTTAGCCCCCATTTGGCTCTCATTATTTTAAATTATAATTTTTGGAAATTTTTTTTTTATATATAGAATGTGTGATTAAAAGAGAAAGGAATTTTTTTGATTTACATGTAGTATTATTTTTTGCAAGATTGTGTAATTCAAAATAAGAGAGAGAAGAACAAATTTTTGGGACAATGGGGGCCAAACGGGGTCTTAATGTGGAGGTTGAAGAAGATACATGAAGAGAGAGAAAGAGAAATGGTTGTTATGATAATATATTATTTGAATAGATTTGGATTCCTTTTAGATAAGTATTATAAACGATAATGTTATGATTAATTCATTTTAATTTGTTTAACTAATTTAAAAATATACCATTCTTAGTTAAAACTTTTTAACACTGATTTATGAAAAGAAAACTTTAAACCCATATTTTTGAAGTGTAAAGTTTAAAATCAAGGTTTTGCTTAATTTTCCCTTAGTCAATTAATTTGGTTCAGTGACAGCCCATTTACACGAGTCTTGGCTAAAGATGACCTAACATCCAATCAATATATGCATTCTACTGGCTCTCGGGGGCATAGATCAGTGGTGCAAAGGACAGAAGTGATGTAGTCTCTGCTGAGTTGGCATTAGCAGCGTGAGAGTTCGATTCTTGCCTCTTACAATGTATAGAATTTGACTCTTTGTGAGCACCAGTATGTCAGTTCTTGTACCCTAACCTGCTGAGGTACATCTCGTAATTTACCTCCTCCACAATACTCTAGGGGTGGGGCGGTGGGGGGCCCTCAGCGTTCAACCTTTTTTTTAAATATATGCATTCTACTGACCATTTTGTGTGGGTGTGAGAGAGAGAGAGAGAGAGAGAGAGAGAGAGAGAGAGAGAGTTTTGAGCTGATGCTTTCATTCTTTTACTGAGAAGTCTCCCAAAATATTTTGAACTATTTAACATTCTCACACGTCCAGCGAGACTGAAGCATCNGAGAGAGAGAGAGAGCTACATAGAGAGGTAGGGAGAAAATGTAGTGAAAGGGGCAGTCAGTTTTGGGGTTTTTTTTTTTTTTTTGAAGAGATTTCTACCATTGTTGGTCCATCATTTTCTTCTATATTGTAGTCACCACCACCACCACCATTAATGTCTCCTTTGTGGGGGTAAAAACTTGAGGCAACTAAGGTGTAAAGAGTTGTTGAGTCGAGCCTTAGTTTTTGTGGTGTTCGTGTGGTTGATTTCTGAGCCAAGAATTAAAGATTTCAAAGGGATTTTCATAACCAATGGTATCAGAGCACATGTTGTTGAGAAATCTATAAAAAAAATTAGGTGATAATTCGAAGCAGAAAATCGAAGCTAGAAATTGTCCAGTTTGAAAAAAATTTGCCTGAACTTATTTTCTTATTCTCTGGCCAAACCACTTACCTTTTGGAGAAAAGAAGACTATTGGTGTGATGTGCAGGAGTAGGGGCGTTGGAAGAAGTGCCGTGTGAGGTCGACTCATCGGCATTAGGGTCGATCATGAGGGCCACACTCGGAGGAACTTGCGGCGCGTGGCAGTATATTTCGGTGAAGGTCTAAACAGACAGAATGTTGCTAACAACGTCACAGACCCCGTAGTGTTGTCGAATTTCATTTTTGCCTTTCGACGTTCGGGTGCCCATGTCATTTCGTGTTGCCTCAGTTGCTAGAAGCTTTAGGGCAAATAGTGGCAGCTCTAAAGTAGTGAATTCACATCTCTTCTAATTTATGAACCCGTAGATATGATCCGTTCGGTATCGTATTCTTTACTTTTAATTATTGCAGTTAAGGCTATTGTGTAGGGTAGAATTTACTTTTTGAATTAGAAGTTATTGTGTGGGGGTAACATCAGGTTTGTGGTTACCGTGTAGGGTAACCATTATCTATTGCTAGACCTACAAATTATGTATTAATTATTTGCCTTGAATTTTTTGTGATTTTGAGGCAAAATTTTTTATTATTAGAATTTCACGTAATCTTAGGAAAGTTTATTTGACTATTTTGTGTGAATTGTGTTGGTATTTTGCTTGTGGTCGTTGTTGATTGCATTTTGTGTTTTGTACATTTTTTTTGTTAAACAACAACACATTTTGAATTGTGTTTTTCTAATAGAAAAAGTGTGATTTTTCAATTTTGACAAAATGATTTTTTTTTTAAATGTTGATGGAAAATATAGGTCTAAGGCAAGTGGGAAAAGTAAGATTTGTTTTAACTGTAGTAAATTTGGACATAGTGAAATAGAGTGTCTTAGAAATGTTAATAAAAGAAAAGATAAGGAGAGTGGTTACTGCATATGCATATGTGCGTGATCGTTTCTGCATGTATGATCACTTAATTCTGTTGCGATGTTTTATGTTACACTTTCAATCTGTTGATGTGTGCAATTGTATGAATTGAGAGTGATTTAATTACTTTGTATAATGTGTTTGCATGCATAGTTGGTCGAGATCTATGACATACTCATTTTGTTCTGTGAGTGGTGTGAGAGAGTGCGGTAGTGAGAAAAGAGGGGCAGTCATTTTCTCCTTTATCTTTGAGTCCGTGTGGTTTGTGAGATTACGTAAGGTAACCATGTGAGGGTTATTTCTTTTGCTTTGTGAGCCTCTTCTACGAGTGTAGTGATGACTTTTTTTAGACCCTTATGCAGTGCATTAATTATTGCCTCAAAATCAGAGCGGCTAGGATATGGCTCAAAAAAAGCAAATATAAATGTATCTTTCCGCTCGCGAGAATCTACCACTCGAGCTTGTCCAAGATTATCCTTTTCGGCATCCATCCATGTGAGGCTTTAGAACGCCTGGTGCTGGAGTTAGCCATCTTACTGCAATGGAGTAGAATGTCTTAGTTCTTTATTTTGCAAGTTGATATCTCCTCTCAAACTAGTTGAGGATAGAATCCCTACTTTAGCAGACCTACGTACCATGGCCTCTATCCTCCAAGTGATGCGCTTCCATCCATCTTTTGTCTATGTTTTGTACTGTTTCTAGAGGGTGCCACATATGAAAGCGTGAAACACTTAAATCACAAACAAAATTTTAGTTTTTGTTGATTCACTCATGAATATCGAGAAATAGACGTCGAGGCTCATCTATTTATGTAGAATACCATAAAATTGCACGACATGTTCTCTTTGCTGTTTTCAGATCATTTTCAATTTTTAATTTTTGAAAACACTGAAAAACACGTTTACTTACCTGTTTTCAGAAACAAATTTTCAAGAACGAGTTTAAAATTTATAAAGAATACGGAAAACGCAAAAAAAGTCGTTTTTGCTGTTTTCTAGTTAAAATCAAGCAAAAACTTTATTTTTTTTAAATTTTTGAAAACAATTTTTCAAAATGACAAAAAGAATTTGTTTTAAAAAGAATTTGTTTTCAACAATTTCAAAATGGACACTCAAAACACAAAAGTCAAATGAATTTAAAACTCAAAATTGAAAACTGGAATACAAATAAAACAGCCCCATAGTTCTTGATTTATACAGACTGAGAATTGGAAGATAGGGAAATATTATTTTTTCATTTCATACGCCTCCCTTTTCACTAGACCCTAGTGGTTTTATTTGTACAACGTGACTTAAATCACACTCAAATAAGGATTTTTTTTTTTAAATAGCGAAATCCTACTGCTCAAAACAACCATTAAAAATCCATATGTGAGGACAATCCAAAAACAACCACAATAATACTCAATTATGAGACTACCAAAACCATCCCTAATTTCAATTCTTGGGTTGCATCAATTACTTTCTAGCTAAAACAAACAATGATTTTACCTGGTTTATATACTGCAATAGGATTGTTGTATTGCTAAAATTGACTATAATTATGAGATATGATCATAATGTGTAGGTACTATGATTTACCAAATCAGCCTCTGGAAACAGAGGTATGAATATTCAACTTTGTACTCACCTCATCTTAATACTAGTTGTCTACCCGTACAATGTACGGGTTGTAGTATTTCGAAGGTAATGTTAGCGTTGTGAATAGTATTGATGTATTGAGTAGGTAGGAGTAGTAATACAGTGTCATATAATTATTGATTTCTGAGGAAATGAATT
>CAIGRP010103175.1:0-13627 GCA_903798385.1 Fraxinus cuspidata | reverse complement strand
CCAATTATTAAACGGTTTAGTTGATGATATTGGTGATAAGGACTCTAAAGCATATTCTTGGGGGAAAATCCATTATTTGAAGTCACAAGAATAGTTTAAATTGAAAGTGTTTTAACTTAATTGCTATCGAATGATATGTACAAATAAACAAATAGAACATTAATTCGAACCAAAGAGATTATCTCCTTAGGAAGGTTTGGAGCTATTGTCTCTTTATAAAATAAATTTTCGTTGATATTTATACAATTTCTAGAAACTTTTGAGAAGGCAAAATACACACATATTTAAAAATAGAATAATGCTATTTATAGTGAAGATTACAAGTAGTCGCTCTATGTTGCACACACATGACAGTTTGTTATTTGATGCATAAGACAATAAAAAATTACCACATTAATGCATCAAATAACATACTGTTATGTGTGTGCCACGTAGGACGACTACCAGTAATCTTCACTATGAATATCATTATTCTTTAAGATAATATAAAAAATTTTGAAATATTGCATGAGCGGTCTCCCCCGACCCCCTAGTTCTGCCTTAAAAAGTATCATATGCAAACTTCAAGGTATTTGCTTTCGCAAACTAGACTCCATGTCTCAGAATTATTAATATTTTAAAATAACCCAAATCATCCGAGTCTAATCAATTAAGTGGATGGTTTGTGCTAAACACTTAACTCATGTTTGGGAAGTATTTATAAATGATTAAAATTATAAATAGAAAAATAAGTAAATTGGATAGTGAAAATTAGATAATGATATCATTGATATGCCTTTCTATCAAACCATATCAGTGAAAATTGGATAGTACAATGTTCCATTTTATAATATTTTTTTAATTTTGTAAGGAGTTTATGTTTGTGCGATGGTTTCAATGTTGTTGTTGGAAAAAGGAATAAAAAGTAAGTGTTGTTGGACTGCCTTTGTCACAATCGATCTAGATTGGCAAACATTGGTTTCGACACAAGAATTATGACTCGGCTGTGATATGTAATTTGAACTAAATTCACAGTCCAAAATTTGCAACAAAATACTTATGTTTGGACTCTTGGATATTTACATAAATTGCACACTTTTGTCCATCCTATAGCTGATGTGTGACTTTTCGTCACATATAGATAGAGGAATTATGTGAACTGGCTTTACATTGTTTATCCACATCTATGGGCATTTACAATTTGGCAATGACGAATAATATACCAATAATTGGCCATGTTGGTTACTAAAACGAATGCCATATTGGCCAGCACTGCAATTCAGCCCCGTTTGGTTCCCATTATTTTTCATTAAGTTATAATTCATTTTTCTATTTTTTCTTGTCAACTATATATTTTTTCAATAAAACAATATTAAAAATAAATTCAAAATTTTTTTCTCTCTTAACCATACATTTTTCAACAAATTACTATTCTTCTCATTATACTGTAGAATAATGGAGGTCAAACGGGCGCTCATACACTTCAGATTTGCACAACCTAAATTGCAATTGCGTCTCAACGCGCGTTACCTTTTGATACAATACAAAAAGGAGGAGTTCATGGAAAAGTGGAATCGGGTTAGGAAAAAATAAATTTTCGAACTATTTGTTTTTGGGAATTTTTGTATCTACTTCGAGTGGAAATGGGAATTTTAATTTCGTCCAGAGATTTATTTTATCTTTTCCTTGTATCGTTATCTAGAGTTAGTTATTATTCAGATTTTATTTAATTGTTTTAAATGCCAGTTGTAATTAATTTTTACATTCAGTTGAGTCTTGAATTATATAAAAGGTCTTGAGAAGATTTGTGAATTATTATCTCTTTCTTGGTATCCGATCTTTCAAATCAGCAAGTTCGAATTTGGTGAAATTTTATTCTTTCCTATAAATTTCCGCTACGTGACTACGTCAACTTTAAATATAACCAAGTAGAAGAAATGAATCTGGGCTGCATGAAAGAGGAATGACCTAAATTTATGGGTTGTAGACTGACCATTTAAAGAAGATTAATTTTTATGGGTGGATTTTGTTTTGTATTTATATTCATTTTTTTTGGATAATATTTGCAATGATTTACAGGAGAATTGTTATTTTGAGTTTTAGAATGTCTCTTATTAATGCATGTTTGATTGTATATACTTTACAAAATTGAATTATTGATAATCTCAACATATATAATAAAAAATATTATTACTTATATTCAAATTTAATTTCAAAATATTTATCTTTTGCAGCTTTGCAATTCGCTACATTAATAACATGTTTTTAAATGTGAATAGAAAGTTTCATTAGAGAAGGGAAACTATAGGAAGAGAAGAAGAGCTTTCAAGAAAGTGTCGTAGAAGATGTTTTTTTTTTTTTTTGCAAAGAAACTAAAGCAATCGAAATTGAAAATTTATGTAATTTCACTCTACTATCATTACTTATTTCTTTACTCGTAAAAAAATAAAAAAAAATTATTGCTTCTAAGTTCTAACTGATTAAAAAAAATGATTTTGAAATATTAAAATCACACTTAACTCGCGCACCATAATGTTAATGAATAGAACAAATAATGTGAACACAAAGTTTTATTCCCCAGCGTGGACATGAGGTTTTAACCAAAACTACATCAAGAAGGCATATTTTGGCACCAATTATAAATCATCAACTAACAAAAATAGAAATCCACAATGTTCTCTCTAGTCAACCCTAGATGCACAATCAACATCAAGAATTCAACCAATTCTTAGCATGACCATAATAAGCATTCACCGATCAAAGATGGAATCCCTCAAGATCAACAATAATAGTTATTCAATCACAATTATCTCGAGAAAAAACTATACTTGAGATACTACTCAAAACCAATAAAGGAAAGATCTCACCAGCATTTCCTACTGTTGAGATTGAGATTTCTCTCGAATTAACCGTTGTGGTGAACGTTGTCCAAATTTTACAATGATCGGACCACAAACCGTTGAAATACAAACATTTGATCACACCTGCACAAGCTGCCCAACTTGCATGTTGCATGAATTTGTCCATTTTACTCTCGGTTTTTCTCTCATTTTGGGGATCATTAATGTGTCTCAATCCACACCCAATTCTCTCTTCAATTCATCCTATATAGTGATGGGGGCATCAACTAAAAGTCCTAATGGAACTCCCCTATTCTTTTTATTCTGTCACAAGGTAAGGCAATTCTAATGAGACTCTCCTTTTCATTTATCTACAAGGGAACATAAGCTATAGGTTTATAAAGAAGAATAATAAAATTAATAGCAGTGGATTTTACAAAATGTGTAGATACTAATGAGTAATAATTATTAATATATAATTGAAATTAATGTTTGATTTTGACTAAATTTATAAATAGAGCATAAAAGGTAGTTAATAATTTTAATGCTATAGTTCATGATTCTATTGACAACCATGTTACACGTGTTCTTGTGTACACCTTTCCTTACACACTCCCACATGACACTGTCATTCTCTTTGATTTCCTGAATAATCTTTCTCTTTTTTTTACCTAAATTATGTGACATAGGAGGAGTGTAATGGAAGATGTATGCAAGAATGTACATCTAACTAATTGTTCTATTGATAGAGGAAACTTTGTTTGATTAGAATACTGACTTGTAATAAATTACACGTGGTATCTCAAGTGTCATTTATATTTACATTGAAAACAGTACAATAATTAATAATCCTATTTATATTATTTTATATCCAAATAAAGTAAGAGCCCACAGTCCAATTGGCCCCCACTCAACACTACAGTGTTAACGCTGGTATCTTTATTTGTCGGTTGCTCAATGTTTCTCAGTTTCCACTGAGCTTAAACCTCTGATTGTACTCACAGAGAGAGAGAGGCAGAGAGCCATGGCCATAATCTCATTTTCATCCATTTCTCTTATGCTCTTTGCCAGACTCTCAGCTTTTACAGTTGCATTTCTTGTACTCACTTGGGCTCTTCATTTCAAGTCCAGTTTTCTTCCTCATTCCCACTCCCGAGAAGACCTAATTTATTCTGTAAAAAACCCATATTTCTTCCATCTGAAAATTTTGGTGTGTTCTTTAATATGTATGTTCATGCATGCATGTGCATTTTGAGTAAGTGAAATTTGTTTTCTTTGTTGGGCAGGTGCTGCATCCTTTGCTAATGGTGATTGGTTTCATTCTTGTTAGTGGAGAAGGTTTTAATTAATTTATTCTTTATTTGCCAATTTGGAGCAGGAGATGTTTAATTTCTTGAATTCTTGGGGTTTGATGAATTTCTGTTTATTTTCAGCAATTTTGGTGCATAGAAGGTTGCCTGGTTCAGTGAATTTAAAGAAATTAGTGCATTTGTGTCTTCAAGGACTGGCTCTGGCTTGTGGGATTTTTGGAATTTGGACCAAATTTCATGGACAAGATGGAATTGTGGCTAATTTCTACAGTTTGCATTCATGGATGGGTTTGATCTGTGTCTCCATGTTTGGGGCTCAGGTTTGTTCCACTTTCTTCTAATTGAAATTATGTATATTCCCCAATTCTTTTTCAGCATGGGGTGGGGTGGGGTCCATTTATGATGGATCTCAAACAATTTAATTTATTGTTTTGACTAATATCTTAGACAAGGAAGCTCAGTATAGTATTAGTTACTACATACAAATGTCTTGATCTCAAGTTTAGTAGCCAACTCTAGTCATACCATTCGATGGGTTTTTGAATTGTTAACTTGAACAATAAGTTTATTTCTTAGTTTAAAATTTTAGATAAGGTGGTTCAACACAGAGAGTCTCTTAATTTGCATTTAATTGATTACTAGCAATATAATATATTATCAAACATCACACCATTTGGCTTGAGTAAGTTAGGTAGCAAGTAATGTCTTGGCTGCTGGATTCAATCAATTATGCTATTCAATAATGGTACTAGATGGAGTTGCATGGTTGGCTTATTATTAAAAATAATCTCCAATTCAGCATTTGCTCAACAAAACATGAATAAGTTCCTCGCTTGTGATATATAAAAGGTCGACCATAAATAAGATTTTAGCTTCATTTTCTTTCTTTAATAGTGACCGAAGTTGTCTAATCCTCCCTAACATGCATGCCATTAGGGCACGGTTTGTTCTATTCACATTATCAAATAAGTGATAATACTATTTAGCGATTGAATCAATTGCTAGTCGAAATTGAAAGATTAGATGTCTGTGCAAAGATTAAGGAATTAGCACATTTTGATTATTTTAATGTTTTGCGGCCTCCAACCGATTATATACCTGCTAATCCAATGTCCACCCCGACAAATATTTAGGTTATTTAGAGCTTATATCAGCTATATCCCTTCTATTGCTGTCTGCGGATGTCGTGTTTCCACTGAAGATTGAATGTTAGATAGGAATTCTCTTATGATTTTTTCCAAATTGGTGCAGTGGCTTGTTGGTTTTCTAAGTTTTTGGCATAAAGGGGAGGTACGGACTACACGGTCAAGAGTCTTGCCCTGGCATGTCTTCCTTGGGCTATACACATATGGTTTGGCTGTAGTCACAGCCGAGACGGGACTTCTTGAGAAGTTAACGCTCTTGCAAACTAAAGGAAATGTATTGAAGCGTAGCTCTGAATCAGCAATCGTGAATGGACTAGGAGTCGGGTTGGCTTTGTTGGGCGGGGTTGTAATATTAGTAGCAGTAACACCTAAACACCAAATTCCAAAATCTAAGATCATGTTTTCAAACTAGTCCTTTATAGAGAGGGTTGTCCAAAATTGCTAAGTTTATCAAAGCATTCTGTACTGATTGTTCTTGAGTGATATGTTGAAAAGCATGAAAATGGCTTATCATTTACATGGGTTCACTTATGGTTCCACTTTGCAAGAACTTTGAATCATTGTCGTGAAGCTCATCCTCTTGATCATAACTCATCAGCTTACACCAAAATGACATGGGTCAGTAGGGAAATTCCAATTCATTGAGCTTTTCGATACAATCATATCGAAGGCATTTATTTATTTGTTTTTATTTTGTCTTAACATGTTTTATCACATGAATTATTGACTGAATTTTACTGAAAGTATGACACGGGCTTTTATTGTTGAATTGTGATGAGACTTGGAACACAATCTTTTATCTAATTCGACTCAATTTAAGCTCCTGGTTGGGCATTTTGGGAAAAAATGCGTTTTGGGATAATGATTTTTTAAAGATGTGGTTAGACAATAAAGAAAAATTTTGAATTTACGTGTAACTTTATTTTACAGGAGAATATGTTGTTGAAAATGAGTTTTTGAAAAAAATATTTTACAACCTTATCTAAAATTTTAATGAATAAAGATAAGTGACAAAATTGGTTGACAACCATGTACTATCAAAATTCAAACATGTGATGTAAAAAATAGTTTTTAAAAATACATATGCATGTAAACCCAATTTTTCCCCCCCATTTTTAACCACATATTTTGCAAAAAAAATATTATTTCAAAATTTATCTTTCTCAAAAATTTATTTTAATGGTTGTCAAACAATGGCTTAATATCAAAAGAACTTATTAAGGGCATGTTTGTGCCCCATTTTATTGTAAGAATGTATTTTGAAATATTAGATTGATGGAGAATGCGTGATTAAGTTTTTGTTCGATTCCATTAAATTTATAATACATTTTTTATCTTCTTTTTTAATATACATTTTTTAATAAAATAAGATTATATATAAATCAAAAAAATTTCCTTGTTTTTCAACCACATATTCACCAAAAAAATACTATTACAAAAATTATAACATCAAATAATAGGGACTAAAAAAAAATTGAATTTGCGCATAATATTTGAAGAATATGTAGTTGAAAAAAAGAGAAAAAATGTATTTTGAAAATAATGAAAATTAAACGAGGCTAATTTAAAATAAACACAAATGATTTGTTAATTTTTTTCACCGAAGTTCGAATTATTTAGTTTACAACACTGTACGTTAAAGTGAAGAAAAACGAGGGTGTGTGTGCAAAATTTCGCATTGAATACACAAAAACTCGTTAATGGTTTCTATGGAGAAGGCCTCAGCATAATCTTCAATCGAGTCTAGTACACATCCAATGTACTCCAATTCCATCTCGCCCTTCAAACCATAACCCGAATTTTCCGCATCCATAAAACCCCTATAACTCGAAGATGTGCTCTTCAATGTCACTTTCGTTGCCCTCAAATGCCCCTTTGTTATTTCACCATCGTTTCAATTTCAGTTTTTCGACAAACCCATTTTTCTTCAGGCCCAGAAACCTTAGGACCTCTTCATTATCAGCTTCAATTGCTGAGAAAAATTCAAGTGTTGAATTGAATTGGGTTTCTTGGGACAAAAATACCCCTGATGAGTATAATGGTTGGGCCATTGTGGAAGCTGCTCCCAAGACAATAAAGGAGAAGAGTAAAGGTTTGATCTTTGAACTTTTTATAAGCCCTAATGTTTACGATTTTATAAATTTTGGCAATTTGAGGCTAATTATGAAATGTGTTTTTGAAGGTTTGCCTACAGCTTTGGTATTTGGCGTTGGAGCTTCAGTTACTGTGTTGCTTGGTGTTCTTGCCTATTTTTCACTCTCAAGAAAAGGTTGTGTTTTCCCCTGAATTTTTTTATGTTTTTTTATTTTTTTTAATTATTGGTAACGACATTGGTTGCTGAACAAGGTTTTTAACTTGGTGGAATATTTATATCACTGGGATTGCGTTGCTGGTTTAAATTTTGATTTTGCTTCGTCAGGTTTTAGGTTTCGACTCAGAAGCCCATTTAGTGCTTTACATGGAATTTCAGTTCCTTTTTTAATTGATGAAAGATACACTGCTGCTGAAAAGGTTAGTTCCAATGTGTCATCGGGAGATCAGGAAGTGCCTGAAGGTAGTTCAGAGTCTGAGGCAGTCTCTGAAACCATGGCAACAGGTATTTTAATCTATGAGTTTTGAAGTTGATTTGTTCTGTTGTTTTTCTAATTGATCATATTTTTTATCATATAACATGATAATGCATATTGGAGCACTCAGTCTAATTGCTATTACTTAGCTTATAATGCAGGTTCTTGAAACTTGCAAATGCATAGGACAATATGGTTCTGAATTGCATTCACTGTGGACAATATATTTTTGCATTATGCCTTTATATATTGTCTTAGCTATTGATTTGGTTATAACTACATTACTGAAGTCGACTAATATGCTTTTCTTGGAAAGAAAATGAACATAGGATCTGGAATTAAACTAGTTCTTCACAACCATTTGTCTTCATAAGAAATTTAAATCCCGATTCAAACGTATTACACTTTTGAGGAACAATTAGCATTTTGTGATGACATGTTACTTCCTTTTTTGGTCTAATTATAGCTCGTTCCTTTCCCAAACATGTTTTGATAACTTATGTTAACATTTGTAAAAAAGTTACTTATTTTCAAAGTAAACTCTTACCTTATTGTCAACATAAGAAACTTACTCATTTCTAACATTTTGGGCAATAAGATACTTATTTTCAAACTTATTTATTTACTTAATAAGTAAAAATTTTAAGCTTAGCCAAATATACTCTTAATTTGAAGTGCAGTATTCTTCTTGTAGCGGTGTAGCAACTTCTCATTCCGATATTTGGTAATGTTCAGCTTAAAAATAAGTTGTGCAACAGAAACAAGTTTCATGAATGTGAATGCATTGTTTGAACGAACATTAAGGTAGTCGAAAATTTAGTGCTTTCCATCTAGCAAACATTCCTATTTATGCATGTGTTATGATGATGGTCTATGGAAATATTCCTGTCTTTGAATTAGCTTCCTAATATTTAGTGATCCTAGCTAATTTGTTCTTGATTACTCCTGTCAAGATATGAGCCATAGTATAGTGAAAGAACGAGGCCTGGAGCATATTGTAGTTCCATTTGCTGTGGATATCACTCAACAGGAAGCTCTATTAATGCTAAAGAAACTGAAGGTATGTTTAAGTAGCATATCTCATGTTCCCGTGATACGTTTTCTACTGCCTTATTTGTTTACTGCAAACTCTGTAATGGCATATCCTCCCCTCTTCCTCCTTTTATGTCCTTAAAATTTCCTTTTTTTTTTCGCCAATATTTTCTGCCATTTTGTTCAATCGCGAAACTTCCACTCTCTCATTCTTTGTTTGACACTTAAAACTTGGAGTCCCCTTACTTTTTTCCCCTCTTCTTCTGTCTCTCGGAGGGGTGGAAAATCCTCTCTCATCCTCCCCCCACCCCTACTCGCCTTTGGCTCAAGTTAAGGATAATGCACACTGAGACACAGACACCCAACAGACAGAAACCAACTACAAATGAATTTTCCAAAATACAGTTCAAATAAAACATCAAACTTTGTACATGCATGTGTAAGATCCCTTTTTGTAAAAAGTTATTCCTGTAACTAAGTTGAAAAGACTAATGTTATGTCAACACTCTAACACCCCTCTATTTCCTATTCCTTGGAAGAAGAAGGATTCTGGTTGCTTTTGTAGATAGTCCTTAATAGTTTCATGCTTTTGCAATGAGATAGTTTGGCATTTGGATTGAACCTTCTCAGTTCTGAGCTATGATTGTGATCAAGATATACAGATTACTGAAGATGATGTCAAAGCAGAACAACTATGTACAAGACGGGAATACGCAAGATGGTTTCTAAGGGCAAATTCACAACTGGAGAGGTAGTATTGTATTCGCACATATTTTAAATATTCTGGTTTATTAAAACATTTAATACAAGCGCTATTAGCTTATTCTGATCACGAATTTGTTCTCTGATCTGCAGGAGTAGGAAACATCAGATAAATTCGCGTGCTGTGCTTTCTGGTTCTACAGTTACTGCATTTGATGATGTGAGCGCACAAGACCCCGATTTTGAATCCATTCAGTGTAAGGCTTTTTATGATGTCACCCGATAATTTTGTGTTTTTTCCTGTTAGAAAAAACCTGTTTCAATCATGCTGTGAACTTGTAATATATAGCACTAGCTGAGGCTGGCATTATTAGAAGCAAACTATCAGAAAGAAGCTCAAGCACTAGTCTGAATGATTTACAAGGCGAAGGATGCATCAATTTCTGTCCTGAGAGGTACGGTAACTGTGTTGAACTCTGTGTCCCTCCATCCATCCTCTCCAAAGAAAAAATTATCCACCTCAGGTTTATATTTCATTTGTGCTGAAAATTGTACGTTTTGGCGTAATAGGTTTGTATCTCGGCAGGATCTGATTAGTTGGAAAACAAAGGTAGAATATGAAGTCAGACCAGAAATTACTGAAGAGGTGTGGAAGAAACTACAGCTTGTTACTGTTTAATTTTGCATCAAATGAAACGTACAACATTGACTCGACGTTTTGGAAGTTCTCTCTCTCTCTCTCTGAAAATTTGACTTCATTTGCAGTTCAGATGTCAAGGAAGAACGTTGGATTTCTTGATGTGAGAGAGATATCTTCAGACGTGCTGGTGGAGCTTTTCCTGGACATTCTGTCAGATGAAAAGAGCATTCTCAGAAGAGTTTTTGGTCTCTCTCTCTCTCTCTCTCCACCCTCCTCCCTTCCCATCTCATCTCCCCCAAATCCCGCATTACCCCCAGATTACAGGCACCAATTCACAGAAAACCGGGGAAATGAAAAAGCAGTTGTGATACTGCAGGATTTTAACTTACAACCTGTTCATAATCATAGATGTGTTGCTCACGGTTAATGCACACAATTTACTGTTTCGTGGTTAATTGTGGCTTGTTTGCTAAGGGTGGGTACCATGAGAATACTAATTATCTTTTGATTTTACCTATTGTTTAAGATAACTTAGGCTTTATATTGATTTTGCTCAGGCACTGTACACACCTTTCATATAAACACCTATAACACCTGCTACTTTCTTTATAACATAATAAATTATACCTGCTACTTTCTTTATAACATAATAAATGACAAGAACTGCTTGTTATTCACAGGACAGAGCAAGCGATTTCAACCGAGAAAACCATGCACAAAGGCACAGGCAGCAGTGGCACTGACCAGTGGAAGAATGATGGAATTTATATGTGCTGAAATATTGAGGCTGGAAGCTGAGAATTCTTCAAGAGAAACTGAAATTGAAGAAATAAAATCTGAGCTTCTAGAGAGAGGTGAGATAGAGCAGAAATGGAAAAGAAAGATGGATGAAGAAAGAAGTCATGGTTTAGAAGTGGAAAGGGATTATTTTTCTGCCATCACTGCCTTGGAACAGGAGAAGTTTGTTCAAGTGAATGCTTTAGCTGAGTTTTTGAAGCTGAAGGCAGCATTGGATTGTCAGAAACAGTTGCTTTCTAGTCTAAATGAAGAAGTTACCAAGAGGTCAGAAAGGCTTGCTTCTGAGCAGACCAAGTATATCAATGAGCAGCTTGGTGTACAAGATATGGTAGGTAATTTACAGGTGAAATATGAAGTACTTCATGATGAAAAATCAATATTGGAGGCTGAGGTGGAAGCCATTCGTATACTGAGGTAAAAAAATTCCTTGCTGCACCTCTCTACCATTGTCTACAAGAAGCGTGTTTGGCCGAGCATAAACTGCTTTTCAGCTGCTTTTTTCAGGAGCATGTCTTTAATACCATGTTGAACCATCCCAAAGTAAAAACTTGAGCTGTTCTATGGACACATTGAATAGAACTTTAAACCACAAATTCGTCCTAGAATTTCAACATAAATTAAACAAAAAGAACCACGTTAAATGTTCCCAGAAACTTGCTCACAAATTGGCTTCTTCCCATGTTAGCATTTATAAATTCCCCATTCTGTTAGTAAATGTGCGTTTGCTTCATGATAGTATCAAGATTGGACATGTCACTATGCTCTACTAATGGAAACATGTCTACAGATCTTGGATTGAGGATGAAGCAAGAAAAAGCCAAATCCGTGCTAAGGTCCTTGAGGAGGCTGGGCGAAGGTGGAAGTGGGTCAATCAGTCATGAGGTCGTCTAGATAATAAAGAACTTCATTGGGTGAACTGCCTGGGGAAATGTGCTCTAGAGCTACGTCAGAAACATTTGACACCACAGAAGACAAAATCGTGAGTTCAAGTATTCGGAAAGATCCAGGGATCAGGGATGAACTGGCCAGAAGAAGCTATGTTAGGAACCGGCGTCAAAACTTTTTATCTACCCTATGCTGATAGTGTTTGCATTGTTTTGCTTGTGAACTGAAATTTAAAGAAGTTTTTGTTAAGATTCTCAAAGCTTTGTGAAATTCAACATTTTTGTTTGCTAACAAGTTCTTTATTAACTGCAGTGCAGATGGCACTCGACATATCTCAAACGTGACTGTTTACCGCACCCCGGGAACTATGGGACTATGTTCGGCACATCAAATTAGACCGTACAAGGATTTATAAGTTTTTGATTTAAAAAAAAATGTTGTTTTCTTACCATTTTTCATATCGATTAAATTCAACTCCTCACTTCATATTATATTTTCTGATTAACTTAAGAAAGAGTGTAAATAATAGTTCTTTTCAATAAAAAAATTAAAAAATATTTATTCACCTTAGTCAAACCTAAAGACGTGATTGGTTATATCTAAAAGTAAATAAAATTTGTTTTTAGATTGCATAATATGTCAATTTTCAAAGTTATTTTTTAAGTGAAATTTTTTTTCACTTTTTTTCACGTTTTTAATGTGATCCAACCAAACTTATAGCATTTTCAATAAAGAAGATACTAGTCACCTTTAAATTGCGACCGATCTGCTTTAGTGATGGCAAAAAAATCCTCCTTGACGGATTGGCTTGGCAGGGCGGGGATTGCCGTCGCGTCTTGGGACGGGGCGGAGAGACGGAGATGCCCGGACCCGCACCCGTCCCGTGAAGAATAAAAAAAAATTAATTAACTACAAATGTTTAATTTTGAATATTGTTTATTTTGAGTGCTTACTTTGGATATTGACGTAGTTAGTTTGAGCATTATTTGCTTTGAATTTTAAAATTTTGAATTTGTATNTGAGTGCTTACTTTGGATATTGACGTAGTTAGTTTGAGCATTATTTGCTTTGAATTTTAAAATTTTGAATTTGTATTTTAATTGAAAACTTTTGAAAGAATAAGAAGAAGAACCAAAAAAAAAAAAAAACAGGGCAGGAAACGGGGCAGGCCCGTGCCCCGCACTCGCCATGCCCCACCCCGAGCAGGAACGATCTAATCTGCTTCTCAAAAAGCTGTCAATTTTCACCGTTCCTCCTCCAGGTACATTAGCTTTCTGGGTAATTATATATGCCTTTCAATTTGTCTGTCGGTTAAATTTTCTGGTTTCTTGGACTGTTTTCTGAGGAGTTTTAGTTTTAGTTTTTTAGTTTTTCTTCTTTTTCTCCAATATTTAGATGTTATGTAGAAACATAAAATTGCTGCAGTGTTGAACTTGACATATTATGAGAAGTGAAAAAACTGGATGCTGATTAAAACTTAATTATCATCTTTTTGGGTGGGGCTGCATTAGAATGAGCAGAGCCAGCCAACAAGAAAGTGGTCCACATTCCAGAGTCCAGACTAGAGCACAGTTTGGACCTGGAGCTTATTTTATCATATTATTGTCAAGTTTCTTAACCAAGTTTTTAATTTTTTCCAATTTTATCTGTTTCTTGAATTGTAAAATTTGCCTGGTATTTAGTGCTCTAAAAACAGAACCACTAATTCTGAGGATAATACTTTGGCTTT
>CAIGRP010103165.1:0-10418 GCA_903798385.1 Fraxinus cuspidata | reverse complement strand
AAGTTTGTCAAAGTTGAAATTGTATCTTTAAATCTAGGTATTTGTTTATTTTTCCTTTAGATTAATTAACGTATGGATAATTAAATTAATTAAATAATAAACTAGCTGATTTTTAACGGGTGGGTCAAGTCACTTAAATATTTGTAAATAAATAATTAGGTTTTGAGTTTTTAAATTGCAATTGATTACAACAGAAACTCACATTACAATATCATAATCTTGTTAGTACAAAAAAGAAAAATGCTAATATCTCATTATTGTTCTCCCATGTGGATTATCATTGGAGGTTAGACAATTGGTGTGGAAAGATCGTGGAGATTCCCAAGGAGGAACAAATTTCGTGATTATTTTTTTTATCAAAATTAATGAAGGAGTTTGAAGAATTTGATTAGCATATAATTCTACTCATGATTTCTATCTAGATACAAAGATTTTTTTTGAAGGGAATTAAAAAATATTTTAAATTTACGTTCTTTTTTTTTTCGGAATTATATACTATTAATATTGCTGCACATTTATAGAGTTCACCGTCTCTAGAATGCAATAGTGAAATTTGGAGAGCAAGAAAAATTAGTGGAGACATTTTGTATTAAAAATTAGAATTTTGCAAGGCGTAAAGTTGGGTTACAAATTTGAATGCTGGTGGAAACGTGTCACGGAAAGTCTATAAATAGCCTGAAAATAATTCAAATTCACTGATTGTACTATTAAATAGTGATTTTTTGGAGTGTACAATTAAAAAGTAAGAAAAAATTTTGAGTTTACGTGTAAAATATTTTATTGTGTGAATGTGCGGAGTGTGAAAAATGAGTTTTGAAAGAATGAGAGACAAAGAAGAGCATTGTTTTAAATAGTGATTTTTTGGAGTGTACGATTAAAAAGTAGGAAAAATTTTGAGTTTACGTGTAGAATATTTTATTGTGTGATTGTGAGGTTAAAAATGAATATGTAAAAAATAAGTTTTGAAAGAAGGAGAGACAAAGAAGGGCTTAGTAAATTATGTATTCATCTTTCAACTTATCTTGATCATTGAAATTGCTCGCAAATATTCCTATTCCTACAATTTTTTCCTCCCAAACTAAACCAATCAATATAAACGACTAACATATTCTACATTACCATATTAAAACCTTCATATTATATACACACTAATTTTCTTAGCGTGAGATCGTAAGTTTTCTGAAAACTGAAACTGAAAATGTGAAAATAATTGGACATGAAATAATTTGTTTTTCTACAAGTTCCATGTTAATTTTGAATAAGTAATTTAACGTCCGTTCAAAACTCTAACAACTAGTTAATTTTTACAGGATAATGATTAAAGTCTATGTTTTTGTTAAATTTTAATTGAAAGTGGCAATGAAGGTAATTAATTTGTAGTTGAATTCAGCCACAATCTCATAAACAAAGCATAATTCTTAATTAAAGAACAAATATTAAAAGGAAAGTTCTTCCATAAAGCTGCAAAGTTTGCCCTTTTTATTAAAAAATTAGAAAATAGAACCTTTTTTATTTTCCAAAATATTTTCAGGAGTTTTGATTTTCAAAACGTGTTTAAATGACTCGAATAAGTTAATTTCCCATATGATATGTGGTGTTCAATTGTTTTTTGTCACGACTATGATGCAATCAACAGATGGACAAATTATGATCTATTTTCTTTATCGTTTTCAACTCATTTTCTATTTTCGATTTTTCAAAATAGTGAGAACGCGTTCTCTTTCCAATTTTCGAAAACGCATTTCTGAAAACAAGTTTAAAATTTATAAAGAAATTGAGTGTTTTCAATTATAACTTGGATTTTGAGATTTTTATTTTTATTTTTCAAAACAATTTTTAAAAATGGCAAAAAGAACATATTTTCAACAATCTTAAAATGGACACTCAAAATACAAAATTCAAAATGAATTCAAAACTAAAAACATAAAACTGAAATAAGAAGAGGACAGTGCCTTAGTGATCCATTTTATTTAGTTAATTTTCATTTTTCACCATCTTGGATATTTTGACTATATTAGTTCATTGAGATATTTTTCAATAGCTGGTTGTAATTTGGCCGATTAGACATATAATAATTGAATTTTTTATTGCTAGACCTAGACAAGAAACCAATTTGTATTCCAACTGGTAGGCTTGTTTTTTAATCTAGGAGTGGGCAAAACCCGACCGAAACCATCAAAATCGCCCAAGCCGAACCAACCTGACTGGTTTGGGACGATTTTTTTATTGTTTTTACACGGATTGGGTGGGTTAGTTGTGTAAACGGGTTGGGTCGGATTATGGACTAACTCATAAAAATCGAACAGACCCGCCCAACTCAACTCGACTATATTTATGAACTTTACAAGTATTATGATGTTGCTTGGAAACTCTTAGAATAATTTTATAAGACTTGGATAGAATGCATTTTAAGAAAAAATAGTATAAACAAATACACATTCAACACAAAAACTTCACTTCATATAATTTAGTATCAATTTATCCAAGTAACATTTTCGAGCATGAAGTAACAAAATGATTCGGATTTTTTTGTTCATTGCAACTATAAAGACTATATATAATATAAGTCATGAGTCAATTATAAATCTGTCCAACCCAAACTGCTTATTTTAGTCTTTGTTGACAAGTTGTCTCAACCCGACCCGACCGATACTTGATTGGATTGGGTTGTGCTTCAACCTTTACACGGGTTGGATTGGATTAAATTATTATCAAACCGATCATGTTGAGTTTGGGTTGAGACAAAAACCGACCCAACCCGACCCAATCCATGCCCACCCCTACTTGATTCTGTTAACTTCAGAATTTTGAGGGCTGTGGTGGCTCATTGTTTTGGGACAATTCTGTTAGAAACCCCTTGGTCTAATCTTGAAAACGATATTAATGTTTATTTTTGAACAGCAACATTGTACAATTCTATTTATCAAACAATCCACACGAGGTTATTGATAACAAATACAAAATTGTTGAATGTCGAAAATAACTATGATTATAATCTTATTGTCAACTCAAGGAAAACAAAACAATAAACATCATCCTAGCTGCCAAGACTTTAGTCTCTAATCGAAATTTTTAAGCCATATGCAATGTGTTCGAGGTTTATAAAGAAAAAATAAAATAAAATCACATTCTTCTCCTCACTAGGCCATCTTTTGTGCAGCAACCTGAAAATCTCCACTCCACAAGATAAAAGGCATAAATCTTCTATCTTCATCCGTCAAAGTATGCAGGGTTGAATATCACCTCTAAACCCCATTGCACAAGTATAAATTCAACCCCTCCAACCCAATGCATCCTAATTCTTTATCCAAAAAGTGAACAATTTTATTATAACCTCCATCTTCGAATTTCACAGCATCATGGAATTATTCACCAAGTACAATTTGACAACTATTATTTCAAAACTCTTTTTTCTACGTACTTATTTTCAATCATGTTCATACAATAAAATATTCTGCACGTAAATTCAAAATTTCCCCACTTTTTAACCACACATTCTTCAAAAAATCACTGTTCAAAAATCCGTTTGACACAAATAATGAATGTCAAACAAGGGCTAAGTACAACTTACCATACACCCAGATCAAAACCCAAAGGCATTAAATGTTCAAAAAACAAATTTCAGGGATTTTGCTTTAATACTTCATCACCAATGTGCAAATGCAAAAATAATGAAATGACCAACAAGTCTTTCAATGTTTGTTTTACCCAGGAAGGGGGTGCGTGTAAGGGAGTAGAGAAATACCATCAGCAGTTAATTCCTCTGAATCCCACACGATAAATAAAAAGAAAATGGGAAATTCACTTCATTATTCCTTGAATTTTTTCCCTTTTGTCTCTTTGACGATGAAAGGAAGGAAACTCTTCCCGCCCATGAACTCTCTCAGAACTTCTGGTACTTCAACACCATCCTCCTTTTGGTAATTCTCAAGGATGCAGCACATTGTCCTCTCTGTTGCCGTCAGGGTAGAGTTCAACATATGAACGTATTGCTTAGTCTGATCATTGCTCTGCAACCATAGTTTAGTTGTAAAAGGAGAGCGATTGGTCAGTTTTGTTGGAAAGAGAAACTGTGGTGCGACAAATCATCCATCTCGTTTTAGCAATTGCATTTAGGGGTGGTACAGAACAAGAATATGAATGAAACATGGCATAATTAATTTGAACATGTTACCTTTTTCTGTCCATAGCGGATTTCTAGTCTTCTCGACTGATAATCAGTGCAATTTGAGCAGGATACAAGCTCTCTATAGGTATTGGATGCAGGAAACCATCCTTCCAAATCGTACTTCTTTGCAGCTGCATCATTTAATGCACCAGAAACAATGGCTACAATTTGATACGGAATCTTCAGCTGAAAATACATGAAAAGGAGTCATATTCAGGGGATAAAAATGTTAATGAAAAGTTTACATCAAGGAAAACAAATTGAAGACCTTGTGACAATAAATGTGGTTAACATCAACAAACAATTCGTTGTAAGTAATTCATCAGATGAACAAAATCTCTTCTATAAAAGTAATTCAACCCATTAAAGTGAAAATAAACTCAATGCAATATATTTATTTTAAAAAGAGAGAAGTAGAGAAGACCATCTTGTAGAAATCCTCAGAATTTTTTATCATCTCCTCGTGCATGTCCCAGGAATCATTGCCGTTTGGGCTGGTTATACAAAACTGTTCCACCTTTTCAAACTGATGAACTCGGAAAATTCCAAGAGTGTCACGACCATGTGAACCAGCTTCTTTACGGAAGCACGACGAATATCCAGCATATCTGGAATATGTGTAATGTCAATCTAAATAAAGAGTCAAAAATATTCATTGACTAAATAGGAGTAGTTCAAAACCAGAAATACACTTCTACTAAGCTGAGTTGTAACAATTGATGCTACGCTTACGGATTCCCATACCTCAATGGCAATTGAGAAGGATGAATCCAATCATCTATATGATATGCACAAAGTGGCTGTTCAGCTGTGGCAATCAGATATTTGTCATCTCCCTCACCAGTTACCTGTAAAACAACACAAATCACACCTATTTCTTGACAATATCAACACATTAGAAAGTTCACATTACATGAAAAGTTCCATTGGGCTTTATAAATTAAATACAAAAGGAAGCTCTAAAGGCAACGAAGGAGAATGCTTATGCGGTCATATCCTAAAATCTCATTAAAAAAAAGAAAAAACCTGATTGTGCTATTTCAGATATTGAACAAATTTATCAGCTGAAGGGATTTTACTTTCTCCTTCAAAAAGTTAAAAAGCTTATGCCATCATATCCTAAACGCTCAAAAAAGAACCTGATTGTGTTATTTCAGATATTGAACACGTTTATCAGCTGAAGGGATTTTACTTTCTCCATCAAAAAGTTTAAAAGTTAACCTCAAGGTGGAAACCGGCTTCTTATTCAATTTTTTACTGAGCTATGTTCCATGAAGAATGTTCATGTCTTCATTGTCGTCCATGGAAGAAAATTGCCCTCAAGGAATTCAATATTGGTGATTAAACAAAAAGGCATAAGATAATTAATGAACTCATTGATTTGGTGCAGGTGGCTACACAGCAATGAAATTATTTTTAAAGATTAAGTTACTTCTAATATATATGGTTCCTCCTCCCCTGAACTTTGTTTATTAATTTCCCCTCATGTATTTATTAAAAATATATGACTCGTCTCTCTCTCTCCAATCATTTACTTTCCTAGATGTTTATAACTGGTTAAAATTCATGACAAATCCCATAACTACTGGTCCTCCTTAAAGTGGCCTCTAGGAAAGAAGTGCATGCAGCAATTCTCAAGTTGGCTCAATATGCCACAATGCAATTGCAACAATCCAATGCAGCCAAAAAACAAATTATAATAGCACAAGACACCATGTCTGATTTCATTCAGCAGGCTTCAGGGATTGATTGTGACACTTGGGCCTTAGCAGTATCTGTGGTCGGAAGGCTAAAGCTGCATGCCTCTAGGCTCTAAGTAGTGAAGATGAGAGGATGGAGATCATTTTCTTTGAAATATGACAGATGAACTTTTCTGAGTTTTATTTTATATCTTGGCAATTTAACACTTAAGCTTGGGTGTTAGTTGGGAAATACAATGGCTTTCTAATGATGGTTAAAACAACACAGTGAAGTACTATGGATCCCCAGTTATCAAAGGTGATAAAAGTTACCTTGTAAAGTTCTTCATCAAATTGCGCCAACTGAGCACACTTTGCCATTATATCTTTTCTCATGAAGAATGGAGTCTGTAACGGAGTATACCCCCTCTTCTCCAAAAAGTCCAAACCAAAGTTAATTATAGCTTGATTAAGTCGTACTCCATCACCTTTGAGATAGAAACCTCTCCCTCCAGCTACATTCGTACCTATTATGTACCAAAGAAATTTGCATTAGCAAATAGCTACGGAAAATGCTTACTCGCTATATTATGGATTTAGAGAATACCACCTGTAGTGGCTTAGATTTTCTAAGAAAAGTGTAAGCCAGAATCAGAATTTAAGGTATTTGGCATGTTGTTCCCCAAATACTACTCGGCCATGCAAACCATAAAAAATACGCATCTAAATAACAAGTTGATCTATATAAAGTTTCTGAGGGAGATCCTAATAGATATATTATATGGAATACTTTCCAATTGAAATACTTATTTTAGGAAAGTAATTAAGGTTTTATTTTATTGGTTTCTAGTATTTTATATTATTTCATAATTGTTCTCCTACTTAGATTAGGTTACTTGAAACCCTATATAAAGAGAGCATATGAATTGTATTAGTTATACTCTATGATGCACCGACACGGACACGTGTGTCCAACACGATACGTGTCGGGTAAGCCGATACGCGATTTTTAAAAAAAGTACAGATAACACGTCATCGACACGTTGATTAAATTCTATAAAATTCTTCATTTATACATTATAAATTTAGTTTTATACTTGTTTTAATTTTTCTTGTTGAAATATTTTAAATATGAGTACCTATTTGTTACTTGCTAATTTTGATTATTGAATAAACTCTTATTTTCTTCCTCTAATTTCTCTTGATATTATCCCCTTTTTCTCCTATCTTTCTCTCCCTTTCTTCACGAGTTTCATTGCATCCTACGTTAGTTTCCTTACGATGTTAGTTTTCCTCTGGCTTCTACGCAAAGCAATACAAACTGGCACTTGGTCTTAAAAAATTACTTTTTCTTTTCACAACATGATTTATACACAAATAACGAGTAGAAACAGAAAACAACTTGAATAAAAAATGTCTCTTCATGTTCATGGATCTCAAAGTCAGAAAGCATAATGATTTTTTATTTATTTTAAATTTATAGTGTTATGATTAACCACTTATTTCATGGTTATACAGGACCTAATACTGAAGTAGAGAAAATCTAACCGAAAATGGAAAATACCTTTCTTTGTGTCTGCAATTCCAAGAAGCTCAACAAGCTCCACATGATTTTTTAGCTTTGATCCAGTCCTCTTCTCCCCCCATGAGCGAACAATGGCATTGTTCTCCTATAAAAATATCTTGTAAATTAAAGCGGCAAACGAACCATCCAACGTTCATATAAACTCATGAAATATAGAAAAAATAAGCCATGTTTTGATGGTCATTATAAAGAGAACTTGGGGGAAAATGATGTTTTGAATAGTAATTTTTTTGGAGAATGTATAGTTAAAAAAAAAAAGTAGGGAAGATTATTGGATTTACGTACAAAATATTTTATTGCGTAAATCTGTGGTTAAAATGAGTATGAAAAATAAAGAGAGTCAAACTGGGGGTAAGATTCACCTCATCATTGCTAACGGGAACAGAATCATGTACAAGGTTTCCAACATTTCCCCATCTTGCATCTACTGCTATTTTAGCCTCCTGCACTTCTACCTCTTTCTGTGCAATCAATCTTCTGTTATCCTCGGTAGCTGAAATCATTCCACTCGCATCTTCCCCAGACTTTTCAAAGAGAGAGAGAGAGTGACACGTGTGAGTCCAAAGCCAACAAAATAAGCTCAAGAGAGAGCCATTACTCAGACGCAAAATACCTAAACAGGCATTTTTAAGCTTTAAATACGATGGACCTAATTAACTTTCAAATTTGAAATGATAATCTCGATTCAGAACCAGACAAATCTCTTGTTTCCCGGTCTCCCTTTCTGATTCCATTTTCAATATCTTCGTACAATGGTAATTACTACTCCTTGGCATTTATCATGACACCCTGAAGTGCCATGACTCAAGGTACAGGCTTCACTTTCTTTCAGAGTCTTCTTGAAAGTTTTAGTTGCCTTTAAAGTAAGTGCGCAAATTGACATCCAAGAGAGAAGTAGAGTTGGGGCTTCACATTTATTGTTATCCACTAACTTAACAAAAATGCCAAATCTGCATTCTACTTAAATCTCGAATATAGTAAAAAAATTGACAAACTAGAAAATAAGAAACGAAACATTGAGTAACCGGAAACCCCTCTCCTTTGTTTTAGCAACATTTTCATCTTTTATTATTTTTTTCTTGCTAACTAAATAGTAATGTTCGAAATTTATTTTGTATATTCTTTCATCATACTTTCAGTATTTTGAGGAGACCCATCGATTCAGTGAGGCACAAAACAAAAGGTGTCCCAAATTAGACAGAAATATTATAATTATAAAATTAACGGACAGAAACGAGAACAAAGCACTCACAATTCGGAGTCGGGCAACCTCTTTATTAATCTTATTAAAATCCTTCCTCAATCCTTCCAGCTCAAATTGACCTACAATATTTATCTCATGAAAACAGATAAATTCACAAAATCGGGGAAAAAACAGCAAAAGAAATAACAGAAATAATTACGCTGTCGCCATTCTTTGTCGAGTTTAATGACCTCATCGATCAGACCAGGGTCAGCAAAACGACGTCGCTGAGACTCCCTAACCTTCTCCGGGTTGCCACCCTTTTCTTCTCTGATCAGATTTATGTCCAACATCCTTCTCTTTATCTGTAATTACACAATCATGAGCAAATATCACACACAAATATAAATTAGAGAATAGATATAGAGAGAAACAATAGAGAGAAAGGGAGAGAGACGTTACAGATTAGACTAGACTATAGTATTGACGGCGAAATCTTGTGAGGTTGAAGATTCGATCAAGGGTTTTGAAACGTTACAGAAAGGAATATCTTTTTTGTTTTTCAATCCGGCCCTTATTGTTTGAATAATTATAATTTACTCACCATATTTTATTAGGGTCGCGACGGTTGTGAGGATACTTTGCTCATGTTTGATTTCGATCAAAATTAGATTTTTAATATATTTTGATAAAAATTAAATATTTGATTTAAAAAATAATAAAAGTAATGAACTGTATAAAATATATGATTTTTTTAAAAATAAACCAAAAATAAAGAGAGAGAGAGAGAGAGAGAGCTTTTTGTTAGTGGGTTTTTACAAACTTCGACTCTTTGATAGACGATCTAAAAAGTGCAATGAATACCAATTTTAACTCCCTAACTATGAACGAAGGTGTTGCACAAATATTACTTATTTATTTAAATAAATTTTAATAATTTATTTCCATTCCAAAAAAATATATTACAATTAATTTTAATTGAAATAGCATGGCATTATTATTTTAGTGCATTTGTATTATTTATTCTGTAATATATTTCAACACATCAACATATATGGCAGACATTTCATATATAAAATGATAAATAAAAGTACAAATTCAATATAAAAAACATGTTGTAGACATTTCAAAAAGATAGTTTATAGTATACATATATTACGTAATCTTTCATCAATTTATTGATGTGTAGGTTAAATTTGAATATATTACAAATTTTAGCAAATTAATAAAGATAATTTTGATAATTGAAAAGTTTCATTAAATATATATTTCAATTTTTCATATAATTTGAATGTAGAGCTTTCTCGAGTGGTTCAAAATTTAAGAAGCTGTTCTCTTTATATNAATTGGGATGGATGGAGTATTTAGTTGAATCAAATCAAATATTTTCTCTTTCTGTGGTTCCCTTCTCGTTGTCTGCAACTAATTGAAGAATGATGGTTATCATTTTTCAAAATCCAGTAAGTAGAACTATGGAAGGCTAGGAGTTGTTCTCTTTGTATTTCAGTTTTGTGTTTTGAGTTTGGAATTCATGTTGTGTTTTGTGTTTTAAGTGTCCATTTTGAGATTGTTGAAAATGTGTTCTTTTTGACATTTTGAAAAATTGTTTTCAAAACACCAAAAACGTATTTTTGAAAATTTTGACTTGATTATAACTGAAAACACTCAAAATGACAAATTTGTCGTTTTGTGTTTCCTTTATAAAATTTTAACTTATTTTCACAAACGCGTTTTCGAAAATGGGAAAGAGAACGCGTTTTTGCTGTATTGAAAAATCAAAAACAGAAAACGGGTTGAAAATGG
>CAIGRP010103157.1:0-18344 GCA_903798385.1 Fraxinus cuspidata | reverse complement strand
GAGAATACTTCAAATAAAGAAAAAATTACTCGTATGAAAAAAAATTCAGAAAAAGCAGGTGCATAAAACAGAAGACGCATCAAATGACTTTCTTAAGTCCCAAACATTTGTTTAAGAAAATTTGACTTTTGATAAGAAATTGTTAGCATAATTAAGTTCTAGAGATTGAAGCAATCAAATTTAATGGAGAATCCTTATTTACTGAAATGTTGAACTGCAATTGGTGACATTTTGCCAAATTAGAGAGGCGAGGATAGTAAAAAAAATTCAACTTTAGTTCACACACGAAAAAAGAGTGAAAAGAATAAGTTTGGGGGTGTGTGAATCTTACGAGTGATGCAAGAACATATTTGACCATTTAGGGTCGGGAATTGAAACAACTTATGAATACATAATGCTATGCTTAATTCTTGACACACACAGACACATGTCGATTTTACATTGGAAAAGTGAATTTTAATTTTTGTATTGTGATTTTGAAGTTGTGCATAGATTTGTTATTATGAGTTCAATCCCGAGATAAATAGCCAGATTAGCTAGCTAAGTCTTGTTACTTTACTTAAATGACTAGCCACCAATCTGGTAATTAGTATTGCTTGTTTGTGTGTTTGTTAGGTTTTAATTTTTTTTTTTTAGGATAAACAAAGATTCAAGTTTGGGGGTGTGATAAGTGTATTTTATATACTTATTTGTGGCTCTTAATCATGATATTTTATTGTCTTTTGGAATAAATTCTACTTAATTTATCTTATATTATGTTTTGTAGGTAAAATTTTATGTTTAAATACACACACACACACACACACACACGGGCAGACAGAGAAGGGAGGCATGAGAGAAGAGAAAAACGAAAGAGAATAGAAAGAGAAAGGAGGAAAAGTAAAATAAAAGAAAAATAGAAGGAAAAAGGAATAGGAAAAGAAAGGAAATTGCAATACTANACACACACACACGGGCAGACAGAGAAGGGAGGCATGAGAGAAGAGAAAAACGAAAGAGAATAGAAAGAGAAAGGAGGAAAAGTAAAATAAAAGAAAAATAGAAGGAAAAAGGAATAGGAAAAGAAAGGAAATTGCAATACTAGAAATTCTCACGTTTCGTCAATTTTTGGTGACATTTTTCCACTTTTGCACCTTTTTATTTTTACAATATGAATAACTAATTTTTATAATAGGGAAAACAATTTAGTTGATTTGTGATCCTTTAATTTTTTTTATTTAAGATTTATGTGATTTATTTATTTATGTGTTTATTTTTATTATGAGTTTACTGCATTAAATTATCTGATCAATAATTTGATAATTATATGAGTTTCTTACGAATCGAGAGATGAGTTTAAGATTTAGACCATATAATAAATTTTGGTAAATTAGTATAACGTGTAGAGATACATATACTGATTATTGCGGTAATAATTTGAATTCTTAGAAGCAGTGTTTCGTTTAACTAAAGTTGATTCACATAGAAATATGAAATTGACTTAGTTAAATAGGTTCAATGAGAACTCGAGAATGGTAAATTGAATACAATAGAAAAATTCGATCGAACATTACATTAGGTTATAATCTTGAATTAAGAATAAAGGTAATCAAAAGATGAAATTGTTATGCCATAATATTCATCACATATTTATTTTTCCAATTATCCGTTGTTTGAATTTTTTTTTATATTTTCAATTAGTTAAAAGTAATAAGAAAAAATAATTACAATCATCATAAATATTTAATTGTTTTTGTCAATTATGAGTTAGAAAAATTAGATTAAATCCTGAAATATAGTATGCGTGAGAACGATATCTGGACTCAAATGTCCACTATACTACTTGTTACGATATCGTACACTTGCGATATAAAAAACGCAACACTAATTCTTTATGAATTATGAGTGTGGGATGAAAGGAATTCAATATGAATGTGATGATAGAAATAATATCCTAAATATAAAATACTTAATAACATAAGCTAATAATTAAACATGTCTGAGTACTAAATGAAATCCTAACTCAGAAATTATAAAAGAAAAATAATAAAAGGGTTGGAAATTCAGTTACCTCCTATAAGCGCTTGTTTATAGTCATAGTCCAACTTTTTGCAACGATGTTTCACGATACTTTGAATAGGACCTTTGATACTTTGCTGAGTTTGCGTAGGTTGATTTTGCACCAAATTTCATGGATCCTACAAACTTTTACTTTGCCTTGTTCAACACTACAAGACTTTCCTACTCTATCCAACTTAAACTCAAATATGAAGACTTCTTCCTCCTCGTCAGCCTTAATAACTTATTCAATAATAAAGCAATAAGTAAAGTCATAGAATTCCATGATAATTTTAACTTCATTGAATGTCAATGATTCGTTTGGTTGTAACTAATTCTTCTTTTTGTACAAGCTCTTCTTCCTTAGTTGTAATATCCATTTTTTGTTGATGATTAGTGGAATTACCACTATTAAGATTTTTTGGTCAAGGTTCCGGTAATCCCTATAATATTCCCAAGGGCAATTCTTCTTAGTCTACATCATTCATACTCAGTTCTCTGAAGATCGATAGTTGGGATTTCCATATTAGTCTCAAAGGAAAATTGTCCTCACCAAATTTTTGCACACCCTGTTTTTCAAAGATCAGTAGATGTGATTCCCAAATTAATCCCAAGGAAAAGTCCTCATCATCAAATTTGGCAATTGATCCCTCGTCATTTTAAATTGTTGCAGGGCGAAGAAATCTCCTATAGCATGTCTTTATCATCCATATCAGGATCTACCATTGGTATGTTTTGCTAGTCTCTTACTTCGCTTTGTTCCCCATTAATGAAATCAAGAAAATAAGTAGTCAAGTAGATCAGAATAAAGAAAATGAAAAGAAAAAGAGAAAATCAACTAAAGCGAGAATTAAATAAAATTTAACTAAGTAATTTAATTCCTGACAGCGACGACAAAAATTCATTGCTGATTATATTTTTATCCAAGTGGATGGAATGAGAAAAAAGTAATAAAGTGTGTGTGAATCCAAAAATCGGTCTCACTAGAACTAAGTATTTAATTTGTTTTTATTAACCTAACTTAATTGAATCATAGAATTATGACGAGACGAGTTGCATTTACTAATTATAGCTAAGATCAACTAACTTAACTAATTAAGAGTAAAGAAGACGTTATGAAATTCAAGTAATTGCTAAAGCACTAAGACTCAGAACTCCCCTTTATTCTTTCAGCTTAAAATAACATAATTTAACAACATTCATTTGGAATCACCCGATCCCGATCCCGAATGCGAAATATGATTATGCACTAAATCACAAAAACGTTCAATATGATCATACAAAGCATAGACATTATCGCTAACGTTTATAAGATCTTTCAATGATAGTTATCATGTTGTCTTTCTTATTCCATTTCCCGAAAGAGAATAGAAATCACACATTAATTCAATTAGTGGCTAGTTAATTGGAAATATTAAGATCATAATAAGCGTTCAAATCAAACAAATATTTAAGTGTCCAATTAACATAATATAAAAAATATAGGGTTCAACGTTATTCTAGTACCTATATAACTAGCCGAACATCATAATTATATAAAAATACCTATTGAATGGCTACAACATCACCAGAATTTAAGGGTTGAAAGAAAGATGAAAAACACTCGAGAATCTTGAATTCCTTCTATGGTTCTTGAATTATCTCATTGATAACTTCTTAAACTACAAGCAATAGATGTATGAAAAGATGTAGAATTCGTCTTTCATATCATGACCGCTTCTTCAAAGCTTTGTAAAGAATATATCCATTTCTTATCTCATGCTTCTTCTTTTTGTAATGAGTTATGTATGTTGTATTTTCCAAGCCTCTCTATCTTCTCCCTCTTGTATTATGGATGAAAGGTTGTATTTATAGTCCAAGAATTAAGTAAAAAAAAAAAAAGGTTCCAAGAAGTTATTTCCAAGAAGAGGTTGAAGTAAACTAGGAAATAAAATAATTTTTATGGCCGTGGGTTGCATGGTTCAACGGTTTGAGCTACATGAACCTAGTTTTATGCCTTCACGACCGCATGGTGTAAAAATTTTCCCTTTTTACACTCTGTTCCTAAATTTCTTTTTTGTTTAGCTCGAGTCCCTTCTTATTTTCACCATTAGACCTTCATCTTTCAATCTTAACAATTCGATCCTCCACATTCCACAATCTTTCGTAATTGATCTGTTGCATATTAGGAAATAAATTCATGTTATAATATGTGAGATTAGGGCTGGGTGTGAGTTGGACTGGTTTTGAGTCTTACCCAAACCCAACCCAATATGTTTGGTTTGACAATAATTCAAACCGAAACCAATTCATTCATGGTTGAAACCCAATCCAATCCAAACCGACCAAACTCGGGTTGATTGGTTTGGACTTGAGTCCAATTTAAGTTAGACAATTTTCTTATGGGTCCAATGGTTGAGACATTTTTTGTTGAATTTGAACAATTTTTTTAAAAGTTTGATATCATTTCAATTTGGACCAATTTCGGTTACATTAAAAAAGGTGATTTGAAAAGCCTTAAGTCGATTGAAGTTAGATTAATGGTCCGTGGGGTTAAGTTCCATTCCTATAGAATAATATAAACTAAAAATATTGTAAAACATGTTAAATAAATTATATCATGATCAATTAAATACATATTAAATCAATCTAAATAGATGTTGAATACCTTCATATTATACGCATTGAATAAAATGAATTCAACCTAAATAGTAAAAATATTATATCATCCAAACTCAATACAAAATCTCCTCATTCAATCCAAGTGTTTAGTCAATAATCATATCAAAAAATAGAGTCGAGAAGTTGAGGCACGAGCTGTATTGAGTGGCAGAAGAGAAAAGAGGTATAAGAGACGTGAGACACATGAAAAAAGAGGCAGAAGAGACATGAGACACATGAGAATTTTGATCATTAGGTTTTTGATTTTTGGTTTTAAGTACTAATTTTCTTTTTAATATTTTAACTTATTGGGTTGGGTTGGGTTTGATTGGATTTTAATAGATAACCCGGAACCCAACCCAACCCAATTCAATCTAAAATTTGATTTCTTAACCCTTACCCAACCCAATTGAAATAAAAAACCAACCCAAATCGATTGGTTTGGGTTGGGTTGATCGGTTTGATTGGTTTGGATTGATTTTTGCCCAACCCTACGTGAGATGATTAACATGATATATATTTATTTGTCAAAAATCATTAAGTTTTGAATGAAATATTTTGATTCAAATTAATCTCTTGGAACTTGGTATAGTGAGAATTTTACTGATTTGCTAAATCTTGTCTCGCATAGGAAATCTAAAAAAATTTTGTTTGGTTTATATTGTGAAAGTTTGACAATTAGTTTGGTCCTAAGGGCTACCACTAGTATTTAAAAGGGGGAGACCTAAATCCTATTAGTTCGATTCAAAGCCTACAGGCGTGCTCATGCCATTATCGCCATTTGATTGTCATGGCACATGCACAGGCTTGGGTGCTAATCTTTGTCTTACATGTATCTTTTTGGAGAAAAATTATTTAAATTTTCTACATAATTATCAAATTCTTTGGGGTACTTGAATGAAGTTATTTTATGGTATTATGTTTTGAATCGTTAGGCTTTTTTCACAAGTTTTTCTAGCTGTGATCGACTGTTTGTTTGTGACCGACCATCTGTGACCTATGATTGATGTTTGTTTGTGACCTATGACCGAATGTAACAGGAACCTCTGTTCATTTGGAAGGATGTTTGAACAATCATCACTGTTCGTAGGAAGACTTTTTAAGCTGTTTGAATGGCCACAAACACTTTATAAATAGCCTTATTCAATAACAAGATATTTACACGAATTGCAGATTGTATATACACTAATATGCATCAAAATAATCGTAAATAACATCATGATATGGACTAATGCAATACTTCATATATTCTGGTCCAAATTCTCGATTACAAAACACAAAGTTGTGTTTGTTGGAACTCTTATAGATTATTGTGATGCTTCCTTAGGAGGAGGAAAAATTCATCCTATCTTCGAAGACGATTGCTAATTACCTTTAAGCACTGTAGAAGGAAACAAATTCGTCATAAGGATATATCATGAATTCGGTGGGCTCGTATTACTATTTTGTTTCGGTTTTGTTCGTGATTCAATCCCGCATTCGATCTCGTTGTTCATAATATACTTGTTTCAATGAAGAGGAAGTAGTCTCAGGTTCATTAGGAGAAAAATATCCAATTGCAAAAAGTAATAAGCGGACAACAAATTATGTTACAACAATCTTAAGACAAAATTCCTTATTTTCTGTATTATTTCTTTTTTTATCTTAAAATTTGGTATCAGAAATGGCGCAGAGAGTTTTGCAATTTTTTTTGCGAGATTATATTATGTTTTGCATTAGAATTGGCAGTATGTGAAACAAGCAAATATAATTATGCGTAATATGATCTAATTAATTATGCAATTGGAATTTGTGAATTGTTTTACTGCTCTCATTCTGATCCAACTTGGTAAAAGCATACAATTGGATTGCTTATTGATAAATCTGTTTTGCATATAATTAAATTTTGGTTTTAATTATATATAAGTATATGAATTAAGGAATTTGATCTTTTCTACAGAATAATTAAGTGCATAAACTAATGTTAAAATTATATATTACCATACGGATTAAGGTAATGTTAAACGCACTCATCATTTTGTCTTTAAAAAACAATACTGAGATTTTTTTTCTTTTAAGTTGGATACTTAGTTCCAATCTGGGTTAGTTTTCGTCATTATTTTGGATGCTTACATGTTATTTGGAATTCCCCAATTATTAATGATAAATGCAATTGCAGCCAACCTTTTGTTGAGTGTAGGGGATGCTTTTTCCCTTTCTCATCATTGAGAATTACAAACAGTAATTTTATTCCACCGAAAGTAATCAATTCGTAGAAAGAAAAATGAACACTGAAACATACGCAAAATTTATAGAGGTTGGTCTTAACGTGAGATTAATTCATTTTCCATTGCTACAATAATTCAATATGATAAAAAAAGTTTACAAGAGAATATCGTACACTTATCGTTTCTAACACCTCTTTCTCTCCATTTTTGATGATAGTAAAAAAGTTCGAGGACAACTCCCTACTTATAAGATAAATTAGGGTAAAATCGAATTTTACAAGAATTCTAATTTTTTAATAGAATTTTACAAGAATACAAATTTCTAAATAATCATTAATGAAAGTTTGGTCAAGGGTCCCAGCCTCCCTGCACTCTCGGGAGGGGGCCCTTCTACACCCTATCAATCCCACAACAATCTCATCGCAGAGGTTGATCCGTGACCAACTTTGCAAAGTAGCAATAATTAGAATTGACAATAATTAAATTTCACAACTAAACAATTTTCATATCTCTTGCTGCAAGGATAGAAACATGGAGTTAACCAAACAAAACCCTCCATTTTCTCCAAATAAATTCAAATTTCAAATGAAAGCGGGTGCTCTTGTACAACCTTTTCTAAGAAGTAAGTGATGATGCCATTCTTCGACTTTCTTCTCAGGCAATTCTTTGAAAACTCTATGAAATCATCAACCTCATGAACAGTCTACAATATCCACCTCTACAAATCTGTGTCTTTGTTTCATAGATTTAGACCAATACTAATTGTTGAATGCAGCCTTGTTTTATTGTAACTATTGTACTTCTCTCTATTGGATATCCTTTCATACTATTTCTGTTAGAACTTAAATGAGAAATGGCAATACGAAAAGTAATAATAAGATCACAAGATTTGCATGGAAACCCAACTAGGGAAAAAACCATGAGCATATGAGAAGAATTTACTAATATCAAATATGGAGAATTACAAATTGTGTAGGATGATTTTTCCAAGTGATTTGCTCCATATATATATAATGTAAATAAGAGTCTAACAAAAGGTAGAGACCTAACATAATAGGCATAACCAATAACAGAGCATTTGAGGTTCAATAGAAGTCCAAAAATTGCTAAAATTGCAAAGGTCTCATAGCTAGCTAGCGAAGAATACACCACTCGAGTGCTGGCTAAGCAGTTAACGAGCGGTAGAGTTACTGAAATTAATGCTCAAGAGCCTCGTACGCTATTAGTGAGCACTCTTCTGCTAAATTCTTCTTCTTATCGTCTTTCACTTCTTCAAGACTCCTTCAAAATGTATAACCAACTCATAATAGATCTCCCAAATAGAATTTGGGTCATTCACAAATTCTAACAAATCGCTACCTTGACATTACTTTCAATTCAAGGAACAAATTTCATTCTTCAACAAAAAATTCTCCAACAAAACTCTCAACCTCTTCGACAAAAGCCTTTAAGGGCTAACTCAAGAACAATTACCAAACAAATTGAAGCAATGGTCAAACTTGGATATAAGGAGTGACTTCGTCATCATATCAACAAGATTATCTTCTATATCAACTTTGCTTACAACAAGCAATAACATCATAACTAACTCTCTCTGATTAATTAGAAGGTTTTTCACTAAACTCAATTCCTTCGATCACACTTAAAGCATAAGCAACCAAATTAGCATCACCATAACTTTGTGGAGGCCTAATATCTCTCTTGGGTCTATTTTTAATAATAGAATACTTTGGCATCGCTGGTGGTGGCAGCAAAGCGGCATTACACTTAATTTTTGAATTATACAGAAATGTATTCTCTAGTATAGACCCTAAACCAAACTCCAACAACACTGAACCAATCTTAAACTCTACCCTAGTGCTTAATTTTTATTGGTTTGTATTAATAGATTCCATAGAACCATACAAGACACGTGACTCGACATTTTCCACCCTTTTATCACAATACGCATATTTGCTAACCTTCAGGACTCCACCTTCTCCAATGTACTTGTATCTTTTGAATCTGAGTACTCAAGGATATAAAATTTATCTTCAAATCTGGAATATGTCTCACATTACCAAGTGTCCTGACAGTCCCATCAAACATTATAATTCCAACCTTATCAATACTAGCTATCTTACAAATCACATTATTTCCCATTACGACAACACCTTTAGAAACAATTTCAAATGTTGAAAATCAATCTCGATTGGGATACATATGAAATGTGCAAGCTGTATGAAGAATCCAATCTTCATAAGGTTTGAAGTCGTCATGAGAAATAACTAGAAGTTCTCCATCACTATATCAATCTTTTGCAACATTGGCTTTACTTGAATCTTCTGGTCGTTTTCACTTCTAATTTGCAACAGCTATTTCTTCTTTATTATGCAACTTATAGAAATCAAATTTAATGTGTCCCATTTGCTTTGCAATAATTACATATTTTATCGCTACAATTGGACTTCGTCTTCACCTAACCATCACGAATAACAATGCCCTCTCCATGAGCCTCAGATCTAACAAATTGCTTCATCTTCTCCATTTAAAATAGAACTTCATATACTTCATTTATGGCGAGAGTATCATGATTGTACACAATAGTGTCTCTGAAAGACATATATGAAATATGAAAAATGCATCGAATACAGAAAAATCAACCATAAATATTCTTTATCATACTTCACCTCCAAGATCTCTGGATCATCGATAATTTTCTTGAAGACAGTTAGGTGATTTCTAAAGAAGTACCTTTTGTCATGCGATAAGAATACAATCGTTATTTCAAATGCAGTTTAATGGTTAGAATTTTCGTCATTAATAATTTCTCCAATTTAAACCATAATGCAGTATCAGTTTTCTCCTTTAAATCTTCTTGGAGAATTTGATTTGAAAAATTAAGATAAAATTGAGATAGGTCTTTTGATTCTTGCGTTGTTTCTCCTTAAGCGTTCAAGTTGAGGGCATTTTATCAAATCCTAACAAAGCATCATCCAAGTCCATCTGAGTGAGCAATACTTGTATCTTTACTTGTCATAATGAAATCTAGTTTTGTGATCTAAGAGAGGAATATCGAATTTCATAATTGCCATCACAAAAAATAAACCTCGCTCTGAGTTGATTAAACCTCGCTTTGATACCACTTATTAGAATTTAAACGAAAATATGGTAATATGAAAAGTAATAACAAGAACACAAGATTTACATGAAAATCCAATTAGGAAAAAAAACCATGATCAGAGAAGGATAATTCACTAATATCGAATATAGAGAATTACAAATTGTGTATGATAATTTTTCCAAGAGGTTTAATACTCATATATAATGCAAAGAAGAGTTTAACAAAAGGCGGAGTCCTAATATAATAGACATAATCAATAATAGAGTATTTGAGGTTGAATAGGAGTTAAAAATTTGCTAAAATTGCAATTAGAATTCTGATCGGATAACACGATCGCTCAAGCGACGACCTCACAGCTAGTGAACTGTCAATCCATCGCTTTAGCGCTAGCCACAGTTAGTGAGTGGTGGAGTTATTAAAATTAATGCTCGAGTGCCTCCTACGTGGTTAGCGAGTATTCTTCTACTGAATTTTTCTCCTTGTCGTCTTTCACTTCTTCAAAATATGTAACCCACTCCCAATAGACGTCCCAAATATGATTCAGGCCACTCCCAAATTCTAACAATTTCGTTAGCCACAAAGTGGAAAAATATGAATTGAGAGAATGTATTTTATAGAAAAAGAAAGAAAGAAAGAGAAAGCAGAAAGTATGTAGATTTGCTTCGAAAATGAACAAACAAGATTTATATTCACTAATTGAGCAAAGTGATATGATCAATGTTGATGGGATACCTTGAAAAAGATAAAGATTAAAATAACATGGACGAGGTAGTAGGAAAAAAAATGTTGCATGTATTGGTTTAATAACAATTCAGATGCTATAAATAAGATTCGAGTAGACTTCTTATATAGTTATATTCTTGCATATCTTGATGTATTTTCTCTAATTATTGCATCTTGCTTTTACTGGATCGACAAAAATTGGCAGCAAAGTTATTTTTGAATTGGCTGCCAAAAGCAATCTAAAGCCTGTTACTTTGGAATTGATGAGAAAATGAAAAAGGCAAAGTGAGTGTTTTGAATGTTAAAATTTTTTATTTTCAATAATTGGAAACGTGAACACTTAGGCAATACAAGGAAAAGCGTTTAAGCAAATTACATAATGCAGTTGTAAAGCAAAAAAAATTATGAATCCCATAAAATCTGCTTTGTGAAATAGATGGATCTTCATGTTGATTTGAATTTTCCTTATTGTAGGATTTGTTAAATCATTACTTTGGTTTGAATTTGTTCCTATTAAAGCTCCGATATACTTGAATTTCTCTCCATTGATTTTAGATAGACTACGAGAGTCTTCAACCTTTTTTCGAAGGATTCCGCACTTCCTTATCGCTTTGTTGACTCTCACAATTGTTAAGTATGACGAGCTGTGATGTGTTGTGTGCTAATTACCTCCCACAAATTTTGTCATGGTTGGAGACAAAGTTTTTTCATAAATAATGAAGGGCTACCTTTGACATGGCTTTGTAAAGAGGTCTACGACTTGGTTACAAGTGGAGATATGTTGAGTGATAAGCAATCTACTTACAACTCGTTCACGCACAAAATAATAATTCAACTCAATGTGTTTTCTTCGAGTATTAAATATGGGATTCAATATCATATGAAGAGCATTGAGATTGTAACAATAGAGCATGGGATGAGACTTCATTGTAAATCAAAGGTCTTTGAGAATGAATGTCATTCAAGTGAGTTCGGTTGCTGTGTTAGCCATGGCGCGGTACTGCTTCCGTGCTTGATCGTGAAATTTTATGTTGTTTTTGGCACACAATAAGACGAGGTTCCCTCCAAGGAATGTACATAGCCCATGGTTGAGCGTCTTGTTGTAAGTCACCCTCCCCAATCTTTATATGAGAAAGCAAATAAATCAAGTGTTGTGGGTGAATAAAAATATAATCTCATTTCAATTGTTCATGTGTCATATAGTAGGATATGTTGAACCATTTCTAAGTGCATCATCGTGGGAATATGCATGCACTGGGATACATAGTTAACACTAAACGAAAGATCAAGGCGATTGAGTATAACGTATTTGTAATGCTCCAACAAGTTCTCGTTAGTAACTATGGTTCTCCATGAGAGATTCATTAGAAGTTTATATTTTAGCTTCAAGCGGTGTACTCATGGGCTTACAATCACTACAACAACAAAAAAAGCCTTTTGCAACGGTCAAAAAACGTTGTCGGAGACCTTTTGCAACGTTTGGACGTATGTTGCAAATCGAGATGTTGTCGTAGAGTAGAAAGATATGGCAACGTTTTTTGAACGTTGCCAAAGACCCCTTCTCAACGTTTTTAAACGTTGCCAAATACCATTTCGCAACGTTTTTCTAAACGTTGCGAAAGAACTTTTAGCAATGTTGTTTAAACGTTGCCAATAATCATTTCGCAATATTTTTTAAACGTTGCCAATAATCATTTCGTCACGCTTTCAATAAATGTTTCGCAATGTTTTATGAACGTTGCCAATTACCTTTTCGCAACGTTTTTTGATCGTTGCCGTATCTCATTTTACAGTTTTTATTTTTATTTTGTATAATTAATTTATTTGATTTCCTACAAACCTATAATAATTACAAAACAAAATGCTTGGGAAATTAGTCATATGTAATCAGATTTTACATAGTTCTAATAAACAAAAAAAGTGAATATAATTCAATACAATATGCTAATATCATTAGCCTACTCAAAAAGTTAACATCATTAAATAATGCTAACATCATTACCCTACTCAAAAAGTTATATAGCAATCACAATTGACCAACAAAATATTACAAAATATTGGATCCATATCTGAGTTTGCTTCTGTGACCAACAAGTTATTTATAAAGTAATCTAACTCCCTGCATATCACAAAAATAATAAGGGTATAATTAGCATGTAAATCAAAAGTATTTATGCTTCAAAAATACATGATTGATCGTATGTGGTTTATGTATCTATAATGAAGTTCAATAAATTGTATTTGACAATTGACATGGTGAAACTTTCATTCCATAGATCCATCCATTAAATTCTCATGCAATGATTAATCAATTTATCAACTTCGTTCGACATATAAACTTCAAATCATGAAGTCAACACTAATTAAATCAAGCTAATCAATATAAATGATAATTATGACCAAATGTTATCTTAGCAAATTGCTATAATTTGAAATTTTGAATTAATAATGTGACTGTGATTTGTTGTGAGTAAACAATGTGGTATGCTAAGGCAACTCTTCTTAGATTACTTAAATAAAAATACATGATTTATCATCCGTGGTTTACGTAACTATAATGAAGTTCAATAAATTGTATTTGACAATTGACATGATGAAACTTTCCTTCCACATATCCATCCATTAAATTCTCATGCAATGATTAATCAATTTATCCACTTCATTCCACATAAAAATTTCAAATCATGAAGTCAACACTATAAACGATAATTATGACCAAATGTTATCTTAGCAAATTGCTATGATTTGAAATTTCGAATTAACAATGTTTATGTGATTTGTTACCGGCAAACAATGTGGTATGCTAAGGCAACTCTTCTTAGATTACTTAATCAATAAATTTCACTATTCTTCATTGATACTACTGAAATTACTTTATAATGAAGCATGTTTGCAATTTAAACTGCGGCTAAGGAAAAGGGAGCTTACCGCTCTTACTGTAAAATAGTTCATTTTTGTACTACTTATTTCTCTCTCAATATTCTTGCTTCATAATGATCAAATAGAGGAAAGGTATGGATTAGAATATTTAAAATTTCTTCAAATTGTTGGTTTATCAAATTTGGATAAAAATAATACAATTAACATATACCAATTTTACTGCAAGCATACAAAGTGTTCAAGTTTCACCCGGTCTATTTTATATAAACGGTTATATAACTAAAATTGGGGAAAGTGGAAATGAGAAAACCACAATTCATAAACTTATAAACCACCCCACCCCCACCACCAAAGGAAAAAACAAAAAGATAACCCACGCAAGAAACCATGATACACTAGAAATCTTAATATACCTGCACACCTTTAACTTGCATCTACTGTATGAGTTCAGTGAAAACACCTACAGCACAAGCAGAATAATACGAAGAGTTTAGACTCCATCACAAAGAAATCCCATTGTATCTAAGCCATTACAGAGAAATGTAAGAACATACTATAAGGAAAAACCAAAATTCTAAAATCTTGAAAAAGAAGCTAAAGAAATGCGAGAAGTGCAGAACAACTTAAAAGGTGGTGGCATCATGATGATTTACATCTTAAGGGCACCGATGAGTCAGCGGTCCAACGCCAATAACTACTACAGATAGATCTAGGAGTGGAACTCGAAAACTAACTGCTACAGATAGCTCACATCAGTTCTACCTATCAAAGGAACAAGAAATGAAGGAATCATCACAGCTGTCCCTATTGCCAAAACATAGTGTTGAAATCCCAGTGCTATTGCCTCCTCTGTTTCAGAGCAAAAAACTCAGCAAACTCCATTTGAAGACTCATAAACCCAAAAAAGAAAAAATTATACAGTATTAAACAGAAAATAAGCATACCCTAAGGATTAGAATCAATACAATACTCTAAGCCTTGAAGCTGGTTCATTGGAAGATAACTTATTTCCTCAGGTTTTGGATCAACCATTTCTGAAGTTTCACCAACCAAAAGTTTCACTCAAAATCCAAGTGGGTTTTCACCAAATAACTCAATGGGGTACTATTTTCTAAGACATTGTTATCCATCCATTTTATACCATAAAGTAGCTATTAGAACAATGAAGGAACAAAAAATTTTCTTATTATTTTTTAACTGAAAAGACATTAGCAAAGAACTTGTGACTCTAAAACACACTTACAGAAAAAATCAGAGAAATAGAAAAATAAAATTCCTGCGTGCGAAGTATATGAGATCATGCATTACCAGAAGATGCAGCAATGATGATGGTGGTCTATTTGCCTCTAGAAATAGGGTAATGAGTTGTCTCCACTCCACTGACCTTAACAACATAGTTAGCTGTCTTATCTACATTTCATTTGGAAAAGGGCAAAACTAATAAATTTATAATCCATATACAAAACAAATAATTATATCTCTTTTTCTTACAAACCAAATTTTTATTCTTAATAAAATAGTTTAGGGTTCCATTATCCAATTAATCATCAACACCCATCAACAACTCCATAAAATGTTTTTAAGACGTTAAATTTCAAGAAATATAAAAATCTGCAATGAAATCCGAAACCAATCAATTACTCCAGAAATATTAAAGAATACAGAGTGGTATGAAACCTAATCTTAAAAACAAATGAACCAATGTGAAAAGAAGAAATTAAACTGACTGATTGAATAAACGAAACTCCAACGTCTTAAATTTAAAGCAGGAAATACAAAAGTTAAAGTGAATTCGGAATCACATTGCAGTAATGAACGGTGACGGACTTAGCAAAATTCCAAGGTACAACGAGAAAGAAGAACAATGAGAGGCTTCAACTGAACCATGGCTAAGAGAGTGTGATGGCTCAAGATGGTAGCATCAAATCAATATGAGGTGGAGGTGGAGTGGAGAAGGACAAGTATGGGTCGGCGGTGGCGGCTTTGAGTGGGAGGCGAAGAAAGAAGTGGGAGTTAGGTGGTGGTGGAAATGGTGGGATTGAAAGAAATTGAGAGAAGAGAGGCGTGAATGGAGGGAGGTGGGAATGAAGGGATTTTGTTGGGAGGGAGGCGTGAATTAGTGTAGAGTTTGGTTAATTTTTTACTTTTATCATTTCAGCCCTATATAATTTAATTTGAGAAAAAAGTACAAAATTTTTTGCAACATTTAGAAAACGTTGCAAAAAATAATTTCTTCATGACGTTTAAAAAACGTTGCCAAAAGTTAACTTTTCGCAACGTTCAAAAAACGTTGCAAAAACTTAAACTTTTCGCAACATTTACAAAACGTTGCAAAAGGCGACATTAGCAACATTTATTTAAAAAATGTTGCAAAAGCTCATTTATGTTAGCCAATAGCAATATTCACTTGCTAAAAAGTTGTGATAGACCCATTTAACAACATTTAATCAACGAATGTGGCATTTTGCGTGTTGTAAAATGCCATTTTTGGTGTAGTGAATCAACCATGCAAAAGGGAATTTTTACATCTAGTCGATGAATAGATCATTGTTGAACAAGTGTTATAGTTATAATCATGCGAATTGTTCCTAGTTCGATAACTGGAGAAAAATTTTCAGAGTAGTCTACTCCATCAATTTGATGATATCCTTTTGCAACCAAACTCGCTTGCGTCAATCCAAAGTTCCATTGGGTTTAAGTTTTGATTGAAATACCCATTTAGAACCAATGACATGCATGTTAGACATGCGGGAAACAAGTTTCCAGGTCTTGTTTTGATGTAGATCAGCAAGCTTTTCATTCATTTTTATTTTCTAACAAGTGTGTGCTAAAGCTGTTTTTATGTTATGAGGCTCACGGGGTATGTTGGTAGAGATGATTGTGGTCAAGGCATATTTTGGATTGGGTTTTACAGCACCTAGTTTAGATCAAATGACCATAGAAAGTGTTTGTTCTTGAGGTGTAGACACGGGCTGTGGGGATACGACTTGGGATATTTCAAAAGTTTCAAGTATGTGTGACTTGTGTTGTGGTGATGTTTCTAGTGAATCCATGTTGTGAGGTAACTCGTAAAAGTCATTTGCAATATTATCTGTCGTGGAAACTCGTAAGGTTCATTTGCAATATTATCTGTCGTGGTTTGAGATACTACGCTAAGGATAAGCTGAGTTGAAGGTTCGGGTGACATGAAATTTTAAGAAGATAATGTTGCATCTTGGATTGACGTTAAAGGACTTAAACATGGAGGTGTGGAAGAGGTCAAAGATATCCCAACAGAAGTGTAAGTATGTGGTAACTAAGTTTTGAAAATACTAATTACATGTGGCTTTGTTGTTCCAATGTAAGATGTGTTTGTAGACTTAAAAGGAAAAACTAATCAAAGACAACATGCCAGAAGATAAAAAACTTTAGCTTAATGGATGAAAACATTTATAAGCCTTGTGTTTTTCACTGTAACCAACAGAAATGCAAATTAGTGTTCTAGGATCAAACTTGTGGTGTCGTGTGTCCTAAGCATAGGGAAACTACTTAGATCCAAAGGCTCGAAGTGAGGAGTAAATTGAATGAGTTCCATGCAATGCAAAATATGAGATTTCAAAATTGAGAGCTCATAAGGGCACTTGATTCAAGAGATGAATAGCTGTAGTGCAACCTTCTACCCATAAAAATAAAGGAGCACCACAATCAAACAACATAGTCATACCTAATTCTCTTATATTCCTGTGGAATCTTTCAACCATGCCAGTTTGCTTGGGAGTATACGAGGCTGATACTTGATGAACAATGCTCGTGGGAAGAAAGTAAGTTGGCAGTTTGGAATAGATGAACTCACACATCCATCTGAATGGAAGATTTTTCTTTACTTGTTGAATTATCTAGCAACATATTTTTCAAAGTCTAGACATGCATTGAAAAATCAGATTTTTGACGTAAAGGAATAATCCATGTATACTTAGAGAAGTCATCAACCAAACAAGCATAATATCTGAATTTTACAATAGAAAGAATAGGAGCAAATTTGCACAAATCACAATGATCTTTTTTCAAAAATACTAGTACTTGAGTGTTCTGAACAAGATAAAAGTAAACAACTAAGATTTCCTAGTTGACATCTATCACAAAGATATTAAGATTTTGTTGTCCCTACGACATCAATCAGTTCCTTACTTTTTAGCAAGTGCAAAGCTAAAAATTGGAGATGGTTGAGGCATTGATGCCAAACTTCTGCAATGCCAACTCTGAATTGATAAAGAGAAATATGGTTATGGTAAAGTAGGTAGGATCTAGAGATCGCCCTTGCATTTCCCTGTTGTCATTGCTTGTCCTATTTTCCGTTCCTTAACACAAATAAACATTAGAAAATTCACAATTAACAGGAAATTGAGTAGTTAACTGACTTACAGAGAGTAAATTCTTTGTTATGTTTGGAACTAATAACACATCATTTAGGGGTAAGGAGGATTTTTTTTGCTCTATATAAGAGTCTCCAATTGCAAGAATTGGCACGGACGATCCATCTCCAATTAGCATTGAGTCGGTACCAGAATATTTTTGAACGTTAGTTAACATACTTGGCTTACCTGTTATGTGATTAAAAGCCCAGGTATCTCTAGTCCATTCTATTTGCAATGGTGTTGTCCAGTGTTAATGCAGCAAATGCTTGTGGAATTTCATTTAGAGGGGTTGATATTTGTTAGGTTTTAATACCCAATAAATCCGGGCGATGATATTAAACCGGTTTATTAGTTTGGATT
>CAIGRP010103129.1:0-12840 GCA_903798385.1 Fraxinus cuspidata | reverse complement strand
GGCAGATTGCCTCTTTTAAGAGAAGGAGGGAAATGTGATTATTTTATTTTATTATTTATTTAGGGTAGAATAGTATTTTCAATTTCTTTTATTTATCATATATATAGTCTCTTGGTATCTAAGTTAAATTATATTTTGTATTTTCAATTGTATTATGGAGAATTAATGAAACCCTATCTTCCTGCTTTTTCTTCTTTGTTTTTCTTTGAATTGTTTAACAATTAGTACTAACTGCTTTAGACCCATTCTCTTCAGAATATTCATCTTTGTTTTCACCTTCTCTTACCTTTCCTTCTTTTGTTAGCTTTAGTCCTTGCCATTGATTTCTATTAAAAATATATATATATATTAGAAAATGACGGAATTTAGTCCTAACTTCTCAATTTTAAAGGGGAAAATTTTTCAATTTGGGAAAATTACACATGGGTTTGAGAACATGCATACATGAGTAAAATAATAAACTATTTTTGAACAATTACGCTAATAATTGCCACTATCTCTATAGTTACCGTTTTGCTCCTTTAAATTCAATTTCTTGCTATTTAATTTCAACTAAGGTTGAACCATCCCTTTGTATACAATGCAGATTTTAATTATAAATATGGAGATCAATTTTCCTTTACCATGGAAGCAAGATTTTATTGATCGACTTAGACTATTGATCATAAAATATGCCAAAATATCCACACAAGTCTATCACACAAAAATAATGAAAGTCAAAAATAGAATTGACAAAAATCTTTATATTTTTGGGCAAATTTCAAATTCTATAAATTCTCCATCAGTCCAAAATCATTATAATAATTACGATTCTTCCAATAGATATGTGTTCATATTTAGATTCAATTAATTGGTCAGGTTATATTGTACGTGTGTGATAGATCCACCTAAACCAAGCAATCATAACATGTATCTTAACTCAAGTTGAAACTCGTCAGTGAAGAAGTTTATGGATGTATCTCAAACTACCCATCTAAAATGTCTCTGTAATAGAAAAATATGTTTGTCAGGCATGAGAATGAATGTTTATTTTTCAATTTCATTTGAATGCTTATTGTGTGGCTCTTTTTATTTTCTTTTAAAGCACAGTCTTTTGAATTCATAAAGTTTATATTTACACAACCTTAGGGTAGTCCTATTCTCATAACTTATGTTCATTATCAAGGATGGGTTTACACACCCATCATGGTGGCCTTTCTTCCAATGAACTTATCTATCGACACAACATGATATTATAGTATAAAGAGACATAGATACTAACCATGGTCCACACCTAAGTTCATGTCACCTTAAATATGACAATTCAGTCAGTAGATGAGCACAATTAGACTAGTCACGGTGTCCTAAAGATGTATTTATCTGATTAAAAGTTACCATAAGATATAATGAGTATACCACACTGATTGAATAATTTAATTTCATCACGATAATTATAAACAAATCAAAAATTTATATCATGTGACATTTGCAAGAAAATCCCTTAATTTTTTTTTATTTCTATAAAAATAAATGTAAAAACACATGCATACAAAAATGAACACACAGAAAAAAGAAAAATAATGTACATCATAAAAATTTAATGCATCAAGAATATGCTCGCAGCCTTTCGCATTGTTTCAAATCTAATAATATTTGAAGCCTTGATGAGCAAATCAGCCAACTGACCTTCAATATGTATGTGCTCTAGGGCAAATATATTTCTCTCAACTAAGTCCCTAATAACTTAGTGTCTAATATCAATGTGTTAGTCCTAAATTATTGTACAAGATTTTTAGAGATATTTGTAGTACTAGTGTTATCACAAATCATTGTAATGAAATCTTGATCAATTCCATGATCACTAAGCACTTGATTCATCCAAAGTAACTGAGTACAACAACTATCAGCAGCAATATTCTCAGCTTTTGTAGTAGATAAAGCTATATAGTTCAGTTTCTCACTTAACTAAGCAATAAAATTGATATCTATGTAAAAACATCATCCAAAGTGCTTTTCCTATCATCCATGTTTCCTGTCCCATCAACATCCACATACCCCGCAAGATGAGAATTTGAATCATTAGTGTACCATAAACCAAAACTTGAAGTACTATTCATGTATCAAATGATCGGTTTTTACAACTCCTAAGTGGTATTCTTTTGGTTTAGTGTGATATCGTACATAGACTCCAACACTGAAGGCTATTTCAGGACGGTTTGCAATCGATATATAGTAGACTTCCTATTATGCTCTCGTACAAGCTAGGGTTGATGTCCTTTCCTTGGTCATCTCTGCAGATCTTCAAGGACGTGGCCATGGGAGTCATGAATGCCTCGATGTTTTGCAGACCAAATTTGTTTACCAGATCTTTTGCATACTTGACTTGAGAGAAAAAAAATTCCCGAGTCAACATGTTTGACATACAAACCCAGAATATAGTTAAGTTCACAAACTATACTCATTTCAAATTTGATGTGTATAAGTGTGACAAACTCCCTAGATTTTATTTAGATGTACATCCAAACACAATATCATCTACATAGATTTGTGCTACAATCAATCCTGATTTTAGATGTTTGATGAACAAAGTCTTGTTAACTCCTCCTCTCTCGTATCCCTTTTCAAGTAGAATAGGCTTGTTTTAGTCCACATAATGCTTTTTGAGCTTGAACACATTTTTAGGAAGACGTGGATCAATGAATCCTTTAAGATGCTCAACATAGGTTTTTTCATTCTAGATTTTGTTCATAAAGACACTCTTGGCATCTATCTGATAGAGTTTAAATGTCATTAGACATGCCACTGATAGTAAGAGTCTGATGGATTCAAGTTTGGCCAGAGGTTCAAATATTTTATCAAAGTTCACACTTTCAACTCGAGTGTATCCATGTGCTACTAGTTGTGCTTTTTTTTTTTTTCTAACAATATTGTCATGCTCATCTGATTTATTTTTAAATACCCACTTTGTTCTAATAACATTTGTATCTTTTGATCGAGGTATTATCTTTTATACGTTATTTCACTCAAACTGATCAAGTCCTTCTTGCATTGTAAAAACCTAAGACTCATCTCCTAGTACTTCAATCACATTTTTGGGCTCAATATATGCGGTATAGCACATATTTGCAAGTTCAGTGACAAGTCTCATTCTAGTCACCATATCATCTCCAAGGTCTGAAAGTATATTATCCTGTGGATGGGCCTTTTGTATCCAGGTAGGAGGTTGCCTTCTATTTTATGGTTCATCGTCTTCATCTGATAGGTCAACACCTCCAGTAACTCGTGCAGGATCAGCAGAGCCTGCTATTGGTAATTTTGTCAACTTGAATTTGCAATACAGTTTTCCTGAATATTCCGATTTTCTTCTTTTCGTTCTTCCAAATCCTAAATTTCAGGTTCCCATGAATAAAAAGAGAAGTCATCGGTATCATAAATTTTTACATCAAAAGATTGTGAGGGGTAATGAGATACTAACCATGTTTATGTAGAGTTCTTGTTTATTTACCTTTTTGACATAGACCACACATACCTTCAGGTTTTTAAGTGAGCTTAGGGATTCATTTGATTGCGTTGAGTTTCATAAGTCTGACTAGGTCTTTGTAGTTCAAATGTCCTAACCATTTTTGGAATCAGCCTTGAAACATAACAAGTAATTTCAAATTCAAGCAGATAGTTTTTATCCCTAGACCTAACACCACGCAAGACACAATTACTATCATTTTCTAGCATTTAGTAAGATTGTTTTTAGAACATGACCATAAGATCATCATTACAGAGTTGACTTACAATAATCAAGGTAGCTTTCAAGTCAGAAACAAACATGACACCATTTAAGATAGGGAGGCCATCAATCACAATGGTACCAACACCTACAATTATACTTTTAGCTCCTTCTCCAAAAGTAACCAGACCACCACATGACTCTTATAATTGGTTAAAATAGAACGATTTTCAGTCATGTGTCTAGAGTAACTACTATCAAAATAAAAGGAGTTAGGTACAATTGATTTTTAAGCAAAATTGGCAACAAAACAATTCAAATCACTTATTCTTACACAAACTTGTTTTATTCTAGCAATATGCTTCAAAGAACTTGCAAGTGAGTTATTCTTTTCAGTAGACTGTTGCTTCTTATGCTCATGTGTCAAGTTCTTGTGAGACATGCAATGAAATATATTGTCCAAATTTACCACAAAAGATACATATAAGAGAATAATGAGTTTTACCTTTCTGATTTGTAGTCAGAACCTCTACACAGGAGTCGGATTTTGCTTTTGACTGGAGTGTACATTTTTCTTTGCGTCATGACTGCAGCTTGTGATGGTTTGTCGGAGGCCGGACTAGTCAAACTCCCAGGGTAGGTTTCTTTAACGAATTCTAATTGTTCAAATACCTTTTCTTTTCCTTTCCATCATACCATAATCCTTATTTGATGTCTATTGTTTTTCCATAGAACTTCATTTAGGCGAGTAGCTTCAATTCTTAGTTGCTTAACCTTTTCTTTAGTGTAATTTAATTCATCAAGAAGTTCCATGACTGATTCTCCTTAAGAGTTTGTTTAGGGTTTCTTTTTGAGCGTTAACTACAACCTTTTCATCTTCCATGAACTCCATTATTGCATGTGGTGTGACTTTTTTTCTTGTTCAGCTTCCAAATATTCTTTTAGGATGGTACATTTTGAACATATGGGACTTGGTCCTGCCGTGTCTTTAACCAGTGAGTTTGTACTTGCAGGCATCAATAATAGTGAGTCAGAATTGGACTATAAGTTGACATAAAATGAGGTTACCAGATTATCTACAGCTATGTTCTCTTCATCTGAGTTTGATCCTCTGTCCGAATCTAAACTCCATGTGATATTTATGCTTTCTTAGATCATGACTTTTTCATTTTATTAGCACATTCAGATGCTATGTGTCCATATCCATCTCATTCATAGCATTTGGATACTATTTTGAGTTCCTCCATAGGCGTAGGTGGGTTTTGCTTTGAATTGTTAAATAATCTATTCTTTTGTTGTGGTTGAGGTTTCGAATTCTTCCTTTTTTAATTTTTTTCAAGAATTTCTTAAATTGTTTGGTGAGCATGACCATATGTTCTTCAGTTTCACTTCTTCATCCTCAACCTCTTCTTCAAATTATTATTATTTTTTTTTAGACAACTCCAAACCCCCTTTTCTTTCTTTCTTCTATGGAAATGCAACTCATATGTCATCAATGAACCCACCAATTCTTCTACCTTTATGGTTTCAATATCTTTGCTTTCTTGAATGGTAGTTACTTTGGAGTGAAATCGGTCAGGTAGAGATATGAGGATCTTCTTTACTATCTCACTTTCGAGTAACCTCTTCTCTGAAGTATATGTTGAATTCGTGATGTCACTAAGTTTAGATAGAAGTCCTTAAATTGTTCATCTTGGTCAATTGTTTGAACTCTAAAGTGAGCATTTGAAGTTTGAATAACTTCACAATAGAAGTTCCTTCATGAGCAATTCAGCCATGAGCATTTGAAAACATCCACGACCCTATGTCACGGGTCAAATAATCGACTAATTTAATTGATAAAAAATTAATAGTATCTGATTCTGTAATTTTGCAAAATAACAAAGAACAATCAAAAGAAACCAAGAATTCCTCCATTTGTATTTTTTCCTTCTGACTTGTTGATGAAATAGAATCAAATCCATCAATCTTGACTTACAACTTCCATATTGTAATCGGCCGCAGTCACTACTTGAATTAAGAATCAATATCCTTAACTCACGCCAAGTAGTTTGATCAATGGATGAGATTGAACATTCAACATAATTGATTTGTATTATTCAAATACTTAAGAAGACGCTTGTCTTTGAAAATAATCAATGAAGCATTGAATCTGCTTGTCTTTGAAAATAAGCATTGAATCCGTATGACTTGCATGTAATCGACAGAACTTTGCACGGCTAGGTAATGAACTGAAAAAATATTTTTCAAAGTTTAATTCTAAGCAATTATAAAAGATAAGAATAAAATATTATCTAATAATTTGCAATAACTTGGTAAGAAACTTATCATAAAAGATATACAATTATCATAAAAGATTTTTCTAGATTTGTAGTAGGCTAATACAAAGAATGATAATTTTAATTTATCCTTATCCTTATATTCTCATTCTAAAAAAATCTAACAATCTTATCATAAAAGTTATGTTAAACTGTATTCTGGATTTGTAGAAGTTCAAAGAGAGGTAATTTTAATTTAACAAATTCTTATATTTTCTTTCTAAACAAATCAAAAAATATGTAGCATGGTATAAAATTTATTCTACACGAGCTGTATATGTATAACAAAAAATTAGATCATATTATATAAAGAAGTAATATAAAATTTTGCAGCTCAAATATTCTGGACCAATCTGCTTACCGTCCAAGTCAGTCGGAACTAGTTGTGTAGTCTGGTCATAAACTGTAACGTTTTCACATGATTTTATAATTAATTGAGCAATTTAAGTCAATAGAAATACCAAGCAAGCCACAAATAAAATTTGTACAAATATGACACATTTTCCCAATCGCGTGGTGGTGGGAAGGGCATAAAAGATTGGTTGGAAAATCAAGGATTCGTTTCAACGAAGACAATAAAATAAAATAAAAATCGGGGACTATGCAATGAAGCGTCGTCACGTGACGAGGTGAACAATTGGCTGTGACAAGCCTCTTTTATTATAGTTAAAAATTTCTTTTTTTCTTGATTTATTTATTTATTTTTATTTTGTTACTTGAAAATTAAAGGGTATAACAATTTCTAATTAAACACTTGTTTGATTCCAATTTTTTTAATTTATGCTCCCTCCGTTTCATCTTGTCTTGATTATAGAGTTTTGTTTATTTATTAAGAATGTTTTGTTTTGTTCGTTTACTAATATATCATTATTTCTTTATTATTTTCAATAATAATTTACTGCTAGTTATTGATCATTAAATGAGGGTAAATTAGGAAAGTTTTTGACAAAAATTACTTTTCCAATAACATTAAATAAAAATTTTTAATCCGTGTGAAAAACATAAAAAGCCTATATAAATGAGACGGATGGAGTATTTTTTTTTCCTCTTCTTTTCAACCATATAGTTTTCAATAATATAATATTATACGTAAATTCAAAACATTTTCCTTATTTTTAAAACTACATTCTTTATCAATTCAATATTTCAAAATACATTATATCCCTAAACTTTTAAATGGTCTTTCAAAATTAAGGTGCTATAAAATAAAGTGAAAAAGACGATCAAAAGAAGTGTGTAAACTCAATAAATTAAACCCTCCGCGACAATTTGGGTAACAGGATATTGAGATGGCTCTTTCGGCTACACCTACTGCCCCCTTAATTCTTTACCCTTCCTCGTCTTCTTCTTCACCTCCTCCAATTTCAATCTCCTACTCCACTCCACTTTCTTCACATAGAAATATAGCCAAAAACACTCATTTTAACACTTCAGTAACTTCCAGGAAAAGGAATCACAGCTTCATTTGCAAGGCTGCAGAATACAAATTCCCTGACCCAATTCCTGAATTTGCTGATGCTGTAAGTTTTCTTTGTTAAATTGTGCTTAGTTACTGAATGAATGGGCGTTTTCTTGGTTGGTTTGGTAATTAATATGATGTTATGGGTTCAGGAGACTGAAAAATTTAGGACCCATTTGACTAAGAAGCTCTCCAAGAAAGATATGTTTGGAGAATCTGTTGAAGTAGTAGTAGGAATCTGTACTGAGGTACTTCTGCTGTCCTTTTTTTTTTTTTTGGGCGTTCTGCTTTTATCTTTGTTCATGTAGATTTTTATGCCGGAGTTTCTTATCATCACTTACAAGTTTTTGCCAGTGGGTGTTGGGATTATAAACAATAATGCCCAAATCATAAAAGGTGTACTTTTAGAACATAGTGCTAAATAATATCCCTATTGATTTTGAAGTTTAAGTACTTGTGTTTATAAAGATTGGATATAAATATACAACTACTAAGCCTTCTTCCTAATAAATAAATTATTTACACTATTGATTTAATTTCTGAAAGACAACAGCAGCAACTTGAGAATTAAATAGTTAAAAGTGTATTTGGTGAACTTCCAATTACTTGAATCTGCTTCCTTATTCTTGATTTTCTAGAAATTCAATTTTGTTTCTTGCTCTGGTATTTGGAATACTATGATCCTTGTTTCCAAAAATTTATGGCCTGTCTCTCTTGTTATTTTGAGAATCATGCTGGCTTACAGCAACCATCTTGTTGGTTCCATTCATCAATTGATTGAGCATGTTTTAATGGGAAATAAATTATAATCGAGATAAAAATCTGGAAAAACCTTTCTTTTCCGATTTTCTTCTTTCCATGGATATTGGAAAAAATTTGAAATGCCAAACTTACACTCCGAAGTTAAGTTTAAGAATTTGCAAAGACCTTTATCCTACATAGTTCACATAGTGACTATTGGCTGACACTGCTGGACTGCGAACCATCAAATGCAATAGAACGCCCCTTCGCCATCTTGAAAGCCAAACAATCTTTACACGGCTTAATATTGAGATGCATTTTTACTCTTCATGTGACAGGTTGTGAAGGTTATAATTCTGAAAACGAGGGTTACATTTTATTAAGATTTTCCTTATTCTGTTAAGGTGTATCAGCCTTCTTTGAAGTTTTTCTTCTTGTTTTGTGGGCATTCTTTACTCTGTGTTGTCAATGTAATCTCTTTATAGTTCGTACAAATGCTGAATTTTCCTACTTTGTATAATATTGAACAGATTTTCAATGATTTCTTGCATACGGAGTATGGTGGTCCGGGAACACTCTTAGTTATTCCATTCATCGATATGGCCGATACCCTAAATGAAAGAGGTTTGCCTGGGGGTCCTCAAGCTGCACGAGCAGCTGTTAAATGGGCTCAAGATCACGTCGACAAGGACTGGAAAGAGTGGACTAGAAGCTAAGATATCACAAGGCTAGTCCGGCTGGGGCCCTATAAACTCATCTAGCAGTCTGGGATCTTTGTGGAACTTGCAAAAAATGGTTAGCGCAGTATTTTACGTTCCCCGAGTATAGAGCCCAGGGGCTCTATAAACTCATGCAGCAGTTTTCTTTGTTGAAGTTGCATGGAAAGAAGAGAATTGTGTGGCAAAACTTTCGCTGTTTCATATGAAATGTTCGATGATTCGTACAAACAATGTAATAGACAAGTTGGTTTATCATTCCATGTTTTTGTATAACAAATTATCAAAATCCCATGAGTTCAAAAAACACTAAACAAGGACCTTTATTGAATTACAGGACTAAAAAATATGTAAAATGTCAACTTTGATCCACTGTTTCCCTCTCGAAAACTCCTGTCAATAGGGTAGGTAGATGAACAAAATTAAAATGGCTGAAAATTGCAGTTGTAATAACGAAACTCCAAACTTGTGTGGTTGACATACTCGCAATATGAAATAAACTAAAATATGAATTTTACGAGAAAAACCGCAGCAAGAATTGACAGATAAGATCAAAGATTTGAAACACGCAGCGATTCTTGACATTACAGCTATATATCTTCTTAATCAATCTCTTCATAGCCATCTGCTTTTTACCAGCAGCTATTTATCGATCTCCTCCTGAACTTGACCCTCTGCAATAGCAGATAGATCGAAACAAGCTTATACACCTTCAGTGACTAGGAAAGCATATTTTGTTAAGCTTAAAAATAAGAAAAAAGTTACTCCTATTTCCAAAATGTTTGGATAAGTTACTTTTTTTCTTACTTTGAAGTTAAATAAAATTACTTCTTTTAAAATAACCTATTTCTAATTCGATCCAATTAAAAACTAGTCATTACTCTTTAGTGAACCTTTTAAGCTTAGCCAAACATGCTCGAATTCAGAGTTGAGATTAAGGGAGAAACTATTACCAGCAAGAACTGCAGCTAAGTTTGCTTGAGCATCCGCCTCAGAGTTCAAGTCCTCCCAGAAGATAAAATAAAAATGTCAGCATTTAACAATAAAAAGCCTAGGGAAAACAACGTTGACATTTGCTTAACAAAATGAATCATGGAAAATTGCACCGACAAAATTCAAGATTCTTTTTGGTGGGACTAATCGAGACAGGCGCGTAATGGGGTTGCATTGTTCGAACAAAAATTTATATAACTGAGCTTACCCTAAGTACATGAGAAATCTCAAATGAAAGAAACCTATCCTTTAATATCTTCGCCTCCTCGTACAAATTGGAGATGTTTTCGTTTTTTACCTTCCATTGACCCTGAATCTGTTCATGAAATATCCCTCAGAACGTAAACTTCACAAAGGAAAACTGCAGAGAGATTCACTAAACAATAGCAGTAAAAGATTCCATCAATTGATATTACGAGTTACATTTACCTAATATCATCTCTAAAATGAAAACTAAAATTAGAAACATATAGCGATTATTTTCTGTATTAAATTCTCCGTTGAGAATATAAAAGACAGATCATCTCTTAGAAGCTAAACTGCAGTCATTGCACTAAGTGACAGAAAATATGCAATATAGAGCCCGAAAGGACAGTAATAAAACTTCATTCACGTACACCACATACAAAAAGCACGCATATACCTGCATACAAACAAGTTTCGAGTCACCCCGAACAAGAATACTTGTATACCCTTTTCCAAGTGCATATTTCAACCCCAAAATCATGCCTCGATACTCAGCAACATTATTGGTTGCTATTCCTAAACCTTCGCGTAACCTACAAATCTAACAAGTGAAAAACAGTAAGAAATATAAATAATGTATCAGAAAAGAGAAAAAAAAAGGGTAAAAACCCTCAAAGGACAACAATGTTTACCAAAGTTCCATCATCAGATCGTAGTATAGCACCTGCTCCAGCTTGTCCAGGATTTCCTTTTGAGGAACCATCAAACTCAAGAGTGCAAGACTGCTGTAATTATTACACAGATTAGGCCTTTAGCAATCAAGTCGTCAATACATCTCTTTCAATTCTTATAGTATGACTAACAGAATATGATAAGAATTTGGTTTTCAACATTATGTCACATTTAAGAATTTATTGCAAAAGTCAGCTCTTAAATATAAAGGCTCTTACTCATTAAAAAAATACACACACAAAAGCACTTATCTCAAAGACTACTAATTAGCACCAACCACAGACCACTCATTCAAGATGGTCGAATGTTGTCAAACTCTCCGCTAATCAAACTTGACGCGCTTTATTAGGGTTTAATTAAATAGATTTTATAGTGTTTTCCTACTTCAATTAGGACTAGTTTAAACACTATATAAAGGAGGCTTATGCATTACAATATATAAACTTTGATAATGAAATAAATGTATACTTTATCCCCCAAATTCTCTCCATTCTCTCCATTTTCTTCTCTTTCTTTTCCTTAATCTTGTTCTTATTTGTTGCACCCTACGTCAATTTGATACGGATCAAGTCATTTTCTTTTAGTCAAAACAATTTTGAGAAGTTTTGATAGGTGTTCAAGTTCAAAAGTTTATTTCAATCACCACCACATCCCTAGCCATCTCCTCTACCATCCTCTACATCCATAAGCACCCTTACCAACCGTTTCCCCCTTCACAACACCAAAAATTCCCACGGTAGACCAAACTCAAACACAAGAAAATCAAGGGGCGAGAACAGTCAACTGGAAAAAAAACTCATTAAAAAAACCATTACTGCTCACGAGGACACATGATTTGTTTTATTCTTGCTAATTAAATAGCCACTCACGAGAATTCAATTAAATCAGCCGCTTACGAGAATTCAATTGAATCAACTTAAAGATTATGATTTGGACCGTTTAGCTCTTCTAAGTCTCGTAAAGTATCAATTTCTTTTATGCTAAAAATGTTCTTTTATTTCAATTTTTTGGTTGGTCATTTTTTAAAAAATAAAACAAAAAAAGTATCATATAAAACCATGAATTCATATAAAAATTCTTATAGCGACACCATACCCCTACTTCGTTACCACTATAGCGTATTGCCCTTATCAATACAATTATTCCCAGTCTAAAGATTATGTTGAAGACATTCATTATCCTTCTAGACTAGTTAACAAACAACTGTTGTACTTTGATGGTATGGCTAGTCCCCATTTATTTATTGATTGACTCCATAATCTTGAAAAATTCTTTGACTTTCACAAATTAAGTGATATTTGTCATGCTAATATGTTACCTGTTAGATCTTCTAGGAGTTTGTGGAAGATATTTTCGTGTGATTCGATGGTCAACACCTTGTTACTTTGTGGGATGAGATGAATAAATATGGCCCATGTATTATCAAACTCAGTCGCTAAATCAATTCTTTTTACACTATAGGCAATGTACATCCACTATTAGCTAATATCTAGCCCATTTCAAAGAGGTTTTACATAGTTGTGATATTATAAAGCATCTCCACATCAGAGCATCTAGGTTTTTCAGTGGTTTAAATCCTGAAATCATGCATAACGATATTCCCGCTTCTCAATCTTTAGATGAAGGTTACTAGCAAACTAACCTATGGGACATATCCTTCCTTCTTTACCAAGCATATCATACACTAGGTCTCCCACCCTAATCTCAACAGCTATTTCCCAAGTTTGGTTATGTTACTCCTCATCATAAGGCAAAAAATAAAGTTTATATTGTTGAGCTTATTGAATATTCTGATAGAGATGATCAAAGTTTCAACATAATTGACTATGACACAGTTGAGGATTTACCTATAGCATTACCACATATACCAAACATTCTACATGTAAATCTCGTGCTAAAAATTGATATCACCAACACTTTTGAGTGAATTTCTCGCTAACTTTGTTTTGGTGTTACATCAACTGAGTGACACTGTAAAGACCCGGCACCATAATT
>CAIGRP010103126.1:0-36821 GCA_903798385.1 Fraxinus cuspidata | reverse complement strand
TTGATCTCTCCTCTCAAAATATAGCAATTAGCCTCTTGTTCTTGAAGAAATTGATGATAATATTTTGTATGAAGAGGCAAGAGAGAGTCCCCTATATGTGTAGCCCTCGTTCTCTATTTATAAGAGTTAGAAAATAGGTTAAAACCCCATTCAATTTGGTTTTCAAAAGAGTTTGAATCGCGAAAGGAAACTAAAGATTCATTTGTGAAAAATGCCCATGCGCGTGCGCCGTTCATTGGTTTTGTTATCAATAGATGAAGTTCATACCCGTGCGCGTGTGACATAATTTGCCCACGCGCGCGCAAGTTTATCTCTAAGCATTGTTCGGTATTTTAGCCATAAATTTATCTACAAGTATCCGATCGAGCTGATTCAAAGTGAGTTAGAAAGGTAATTCAAAGGGATACAATTTTTCTTCAAATACAATTTTTTCATTTCGAACGTTTGCTATCTGATAAATGGGTCTCAACTTGATAATAAAAGTTCATAGCATAACTTCTTCGACTGGAAATTGCTTTTGAAAATACTTCCGCTATATTTCACTCATTTGACCTCCATGACCTCCAATTGTATCCAATTGATCCTATATGATCTCCAATCATCATTTTGTGGTTCTAATCAACTATTGAATGTTTACACTTTGATCCCCAAACTTTGGAGTTCCTTCGTTTTTGCACGTTTTTCATTCCTTTCTTCCAATCCACCAAATTGCATTGAGTTCAACCTAAAAACATAATTAACATAAAATTAAGCTATAATTCATTCAAATCACTAACAAATACTCTAATTTAATGGACTAGATAAGTGTACAAAATACACTTATCAATCATCATTCCTACAACCATGACACAGCAAACTGCGAAGACATTGCCTACCATCCCAAGCGGGCAAGTCCCCGAAATGATCAACAAAACGACTCACATCAGAGAAATAGGCCTCCACCTAGGTATGAACAGCTGCCTGGGCGTGACGAGGCCACTCCCCGCCATCGGGATGTGTCTCCCCGATAGAGGAGGGAGCGTGAAGATGAGAGATCAAGGGACGGACAACGGCAATGAAGAGGCTGTCAAACCTGAGCAGAGATTGCCCACATCCATGAGAATGACACAATCTTTGGAAGCCCTTACGTTGGTGGAGAAACAATGAACTCCCAAAAGAATTATGCTAGAGAGGCTAAAGGCCCCGGTTAACCAGTTATATAGTGAACAACAGCTCTCGAAGGAGTCAGGCACCTTCCATTGCGTTCACTCAAAAAGATGCAGAATGAGCCCACTTCCCTCATTGAGATGCCCTTGTGGTAAGGGCCATAGTGACCCAAAATGGGCTGAAGTGGATGTTAGTGGATAATGGTAGCACCGTCAACATCCTTTTCGGAACTACTTTTAACAAAATGATTTTGGATCATGAGTTAACCCCCATTACTACCCAAAAGACAAAGTTAGAAACCTACACCAAGCTAAATGAAATAAAAACAAATAAAAGAACCTCATACCCTTGGAGGCCATCAGTCCAAAATCAAGGACGTATCTGCTTTGATCTATGAGATGGTCGAAGCTTCGAAGTTTTAAGGATCGCGTGTAGATGTCATTAATCATGTCCTACTCCGCCTCGTGGAGTTCAAAGCGTGTACCTTAATCACGTCCTACTCCAAAGAAAGTAAGCCCCAATTAGTTGACTCCACCCATTTGGTAAAATTTGAGTTGGAGACAACATGAAGGTCCTCAGCACTGCTCTAAAAAAGGAGTGCAGAGGTAGACGCATTCCTACTTTAAGCAGGAATTCACTGGCTGCCACATAACCCGGCCTTGGAAAATAGGCACGTTCATGGACTTCGGGAACTAACATTTCTACATAGTAGGGGATGCAATAATTCTGTCTAAGTTCGCCTAGTTTTGTAGAGGTCATGGAGGAAGGAATTTTTGCAACCCCCCAACCAGCTTCATAATCTATAGGTTCCTCACTCATAATGTACCTAGTAATGGCAATAGGCCGAGCTGTACGTACGAGCCGAGCTCGTGGACCAAGCCGAGCTTCGGCTCGCGAGCTCGATTTTTTTTTTAGCTATACTATACATTTTCTGAACCTTTACAAATAAAATTAAAATAAGATGTACATTTTCTTAAAAAAAAAAAAATAGATATACCTTTTCAAAACATTTTTTTAGATAAACTTTTTTTTTAAAGATAAAATTTCCTCCTTTATCCCGATTTGGGACCGACTACTTCAATTTCGAGTAGGCGGAGTTAAAAATTGTAAATGAACAACTTGTTACATGTACAATTTTTAAAGGTATTATAATTTTTTTTTTATAAATATCGTTAATTAAATATCACTTACTTGACGTGATGCAATTTCGGTATATTTATCTTGCAATCGAAAATGACTGTCTTTCCAGTCCTTCATGCACATTAATGCTTTCATAATATCTTCTTTCAGTTGGCTCCTGACCTCGGAGAGAACCCTCTTACCTGCACTAAAAGTAGACTCCGAAACTACAGTACTAATCGGAGGTGTTAGTAGGTCTTTTGCCATCGCAGAAACCACTTGTCATCGGCGTTCGTACCTTCCCCAGAATTCAATTATTTCTTCTGAACTTTTCTTAATTATTTTGTTATTAAGCATATTATGATTAAAGTAATCAATTAATTCAGTAGGCAACGCATTTGGACTTGCGTCCGATGTTTGATTAATGCAGTAGACAAAATAGTACTAAAGGAATCACATGCATTTGAATCATATCTAAATGAGTTAATGCCTTCTAATAAAGTTAAAACTTCAACGTCGTCTTTTGATATATCAATTGGAGGAATAGGTGTAGAGCCAGAGGGTACTCGATTAATATTTGTACCCATTCGTTCTGCATATAGTTCATACATTTCGCATAAAGTTTTTTCTAAATTTCTATAAGTGATAGGTATATTAAAAGTTAAAGCTCTTGAAATCTGATTAATTACAAATTTAGTACCCGATAAATTATATCGGGGTCCATGATGCATGCTAAAGGAAATAACATAGCCAAATCTTTCCAACATTTTCTAAACTTTAATTCCGTGGAATATATAATTGAACTAAAATCGGGGTCATTTTTATATCTATGAAAAGTCTTAGGAATTATATAAAGACAACAAGGATCATACAACTAGTGGGATAATAAACTCCAGACAAATATTTGTAGAATCATAAAAACTTGTCAATTTTTTTAAAATTTTAAAAGCTAACATCCAATCGTAATCATTCAAAATAGTATCGTTATCGTTTCTAATATACCCATTGTTATAAAATTCAGTTACTAAATGTTCAAAGTCTTCGCATGATTTTAATAATAAGTAAGTGGAGTTCCATATATGCCCTACGTCACTAATAAATATTTTCGTACGCGTTACCCTAGATTCGGCACAAAACTCTTCAAATACTTGTTTTCTACTAGGTGAAATTGTGATATACACTAGTGCAACCTTAATTCTTTGAATTTCATTTTTAATATGTTTTAAACTGTCTTGCAATATTAAATTAAAAATATGGCACACACATCAAATATAAAACAAATAACCAACGAAATCATGCTGCAGTGCTCTGCACAATTTATCGATAACTACCTTATTAACAGTAGCGTTGTCGAATGTAAATGAACGAATTTTACTCTCGCAACGATATTCTCTAACAATGTTCATAATATCATTAAATATGTTGTTGGTGCTGTGAGGGAACTCAATAATTTTAAAAACAATAATTCGTTTATGCATACACCAAATTGGGTCTATGTAGTATGCAGTTGCAGCTATATAACCTCTCTTATTAATCCATTTCCATATATCAGAAGTTAAAGATATAACATCCCCATATTTTTCTAAATCGGCAATCAATAGTTTATTTGAATGAAGAAAATATTCTATTATATAAGAACGAAGAGTATTTCGACTTTCCACGACGTACCTCGGTTGAAAATATTCTTTCATGTATGAGACAGAATGTTGGTTGTCCGTTATTGCTAAAGGTAACTCAGCAGCAGCAACAACTTCACCATTCATGTCCGAGTTTTCTCCTCCGAATACATCCAAGTAGAAAGTGGCGTAGTAGTAAAACCGGTGCCTGGACTACCAAATTGTAGTTGCGTTTGACCAGTAAGAAAAAGATCATGTTTGGCCGTGCATGCTTTGTAGTGACGGTTGAGGTAGGTGGTTTCAATACTTTTTTGTCATGCCAATCATTGTTGACAGTATTTACATACTACTTTAGATTCTGGAACTCCATCGACCACACAACCAGTTTGAATCAATATAAAATGATCCCAACATTTTGCTTTTTTTCCCCTTTTCTCTTCCCTCTTGCTCTGGGAATATTTAATTCAGGTTCATCCTCCTGTTCCGCATCGAAAACATCAACGAGATCCTAATCAATTGGATTACTACTTCCATGAGCATCGAAATCTGGAATATTTTCGGGAATAGATACTTCATTTAGATCGGCGAATTCATTCTGAAATTGACTTTGCGGCGTGATAGGTGATTCACCTCCGATACCGAACAAGCCTTTAACAAATGAGCGTGGATCCATTTGTGAATTGATATAAAATATATAGTAAGTAACAAATCAAGAATTGAAACCAAGTTAACGTGTAAGCTTGTAAGTGAAAATTTGCATTGTGATAATTGATTAAGTAACAAATCAAGAATTGAAAGAAAGTTAACGTGTAAGATTGTAATTAAAAATTTGTAGTGGGATAATTGATATTAAATAATTGAAATTGAATGTTGAATTAGAATTGAGAAATGAATATAGACTATGTAGTAGTCTAGAAAATAGATTATAAAATCAAGATTATAACTCAATAATGTAAAATATAGAAGAAAATCAAGATATTAGAGAGTAGAGAATGAGAGTTGGGTGGAAAAAGGTATCTATAGGAAAAAAATTGAATTGAAAAAAAAATTAAAATTAATTCAGTGACCAGAACGGTCACTGATCAGTGATTGAAAGTCACTGAAAACGGTCACTAAACTTTTAGGCGAGCCTTGAGCCTACATGCTACTCGTAAAAAAAATGAGCCGAGGGAGCTAGCCTGCTCAGCTCGGGTTCAGACTCATCTTTTGATGAGCCCGAGTGACTCACGAGCCACTTTTTTTACGAGCTAAGCGACCGAGCCGACGAGCCGCTCTGCTTGATTGCCACCTCTAATTGTACCCCCCAGACATTGACTCCTCCCCAAACCTAGCCACCGTAACTACCATAGACGCCTCGAAATCCATTTAAAAGTGCAGGAATATGGTGAAGGATTACATAAACGACAAAGATTATCGAAATGGTGAGAGCTGTGAAAATGATTTCACAAGAAAATACCTAGAAAGAAAGATCTAAGAACAATAGCCGGAGAACAAGAAGATGCCGAAAATTTCAAATACTTGAGAGAATGCGAGGGATTTTTTGCAAAAAGTAAAACTTCAAAATGCCAAGATTTTGGCTCTTATATGAAACATGAATCAATCCTTGTCGTCGGATTAATGCCCATTTAATCCGAAGGGTTAAATCTTAAAATACATCTGAGCCATGGAATCCAAACGGTTTTGTTACACCAACGTCCCATATTAATTTGTGATTATCACGTACCTGCCTAGGTGCATTAATCCTTGTCGCAAAAACGTGTAGCCATCATTGCACATTTAATGTGACTGCCGTACGCATATTGGAAGTTGTACCACCTCATCTGTTTCCTCTCGAAAATATGCGAAACAATCAAATCATAGGCACCGATTTCAAAGGCAATCATTAGTAGAGAGGCAACTTCGACTATCTTCAAAGTAAATTAGCCTCGACAGTTCAGCACTTCTCTACCTCAGCTTCAAAATGAAATTCAACTATCATCACAGGCAAATGAGCCTTGACGGTTCAGCATTTCTCCGTCTCAGCTTCGAAAGCAAATTCAACTATCATCAAAGTAAACGAACATCGGCAGTTCAGCTTTTAACCTCGACTCGAGGTGAACCAGTTCCAAATCAACTATCAATTCCACGCACAGTATGCCTGGACTTGGGAGACTAGTAAATGAATCGGAAATTTTAAAACTTCATTTGACGCCCAAGAGGGTACTTCGTTTGTTACGAAAATCCACGCATAACATAAATAAATATACATGGACTTAGGGGACTATTGTTACGACTAGCAGTCCTGTGACACCCAAGAGGGTACTTCGTTTGTTACTAAAGTCCATGCATAACATAAATAAATATACATGGATTTGGGGGACTATTGTTACGACTAGCTGCTAGCATTATCACGTAGCCGACTTAGCGAAGTTGGGGACCCACTCATGCTGAGCCATCAACCATGTAGACGAGGCCCATGTGGTAATTTTCGAAGCCCATTATCAATCCGAGGTGGGCATGCCGAAGCGGCCATGTCCGAGGCCCATCTGGCTGATGGCGGCCCACGTGCAGAGATTTTAAATTTATTGTAGAAATCTTATTTGAGTTATTGATGTGACTTTTGTAGAAGGTGTATTTGTGTCTTATCTTGTCAATAGGATGTAAGAGCATTAAATGCTTTGTAAAGTTAGGAAAGTCAACATGATGACTAGGATTTAATATTTTGGCCGAGGGGATAAGGTCACGTGTAATTTCATCTAAGGTTCATCATTCCAATAGTAACACTATAAATACCCCCACCATGTAATAATTGAGGGCTAATGCAACTTTAGATACTTGGAGCAACTTGATTTATTCTCCTATATTGATTCGCAAGCTTTAATCCGAGTTCATAGCGATTGGTTGTTATTATACAATCGTATCCCGGATATCTTGTCTGAACCCGAACGGAAACGTCACGTGTCGTTGAGCTCCTCCCATGTCCAATTTTGGAGTGATTTCGATAGTCAATCTGCCTTTACTTGTTGGATCTGGCTTACGTATGCACAAGTGAGTTTAGCATCTGTTGGCAGCATATTTTGAGGTCAACTGACGCTGTTGTTGCAACATTATAATACTACAACCATCCTAAGACTAAACACGTATTTTGTTGTTGATCTTCTTGTATACCGACATTCAGCATAATTTGCATCATGACCTTGCAATTTTTATTTTTCTTGTAAAAGAGTACATAGTCAATTATTCCTTTTACACACCTTAAGAATCATCGCACAACTTCAAAGCAACTTGCTATTTCGATTGCATATACGATGTCAGATCGTGTCAATAACTTCTCCCTAGCTGTTGATATTTGAAGTCCTTGCTTTTTCTCCACGTAACAACCTCGATTAGGTTTAAAATTGGTTCCGATCCATCATCCCAAATTTCCGCAAAAGATCTATACATACGTTTTTTACTAGAAGAATAACTTCCATTTATTCTTTTCATCTTGAGCCCTTAATTCAGAAAATATTCAACTCTCCAAGCCTTTTCATTTCGAATATAACCTGTTTTAGAAAAGTAGAGTAAATTCCATTTTTGCGTAATAGTGTAAATGTCAGTTTTACACAATTAGAAACGTCGATACCTAGCTGTCGTGTCTTCCGTTGCAGAACGCCAAAGTTCATCACTCTTTCGACCTAGACCCAATTCCTCTCCTGGAGATTAACTTAATTTAATTCTATTTAACATTTTTTTGTGAAATTTCAGACATATTTGTGCTATTGTGGGGACAGCTTTAGGATCCATTGCTCGTAGCTTGAGAAAGAATAAGATACAACCGCTATACAGTTCATAACTATAGTCATGGTTGTGAAATTAGTTGGTTTCCAAATTGAATCCATTTCCAGGAATGAAGCATCTTGATGTGGCTGGTGGAACAAGTGTGTTATAACTATAGTCATGCTTGTGATATTAGTTCATAACTATAGTCATGCTTGTGAAAAATGTTAAGAGGAGTTGGAATATTTTGCTAGCATGGGGGCTTTGTGAGTAAAGGAGAGCAAGAGAATTTGGCGAGAGAAGTTTAGTATCGCTATGTAATCAGTTCACTCGTCTACGTAATCGAAAAATTATACTCATATTTCTAGTAAAAAGAGGAAAGTTACCAAAATTACGAAAATAGAGAATTTCGTAGCTTAACCTAATAATATGAAAAAAAGAATAAATCAATTAAAATTAAATCTAAACCATCTTATTTCTGTGCCTAAAATGGTTGCATAAGTTTTGGCTTGCTTTCAATATCATCTTTATGCATCTTACTTTAGTGCGATTCGTCTAATTGAAATATTATGCTATAAAACCAATTAAAATGAAATCTAAACTATCTTATTTCTGTCCCTAAAATAGGTGCATAAGTTTTGGCTTGCTTTCAATTCCATCTTTATGTTAACTTACTTTAGTGCGATGAGTCTAATTGAAATATTATGCTATAGAACCGTGGATTTGCACGGGCATATGGGTCAAATTTCGGTTGAAACTTTAAACTCTCAACTTATGTTCAAATGTGGTTTGCCTACTTGCAACATGATGGTATGTTGTCTTCTCAAAGAGACCACATCTCTAATCCTTGATTACTTTTCTGATCATGGTAAGTCTTGTACATGCGAATCAAGTTAAATTGTGATTGAAATCAAATTAAAGTGGAAATATAGTTACTGATTGAACAAAATTGCAGTACAGTTACGTAATTGACAATTGAATTACCAGGAATGAAATTTACCAAAGAGAAGGAATGAGAAATTGCATATGCTATGTAAATTTTAAGAAGATTATTTGGCTTATAAGCTGATATAGTATCTATAAACACTATTTATTAGTTATACAATTTTTTGTTGACTTCAATGTCTTTTTCTTCTTATTGAATTGAGAGTAAGTATTATCAAAATGATTCTTTTGGAAACAATAAAAATATATCCTCCCACTTGTATTGATCCATTCATTTGCAGTAGATAAAACCAAAGCAAATGCAGGATTGTAAGAAATAACAAGTAGAACTCTTCTTTTCTTCACCACTTCTTCATTTTAATTTATGTCGTTGTGGTGAAATTCCTTCTTTCGATCCCTTTTGTCGTTCCCTTGTAGATAGCGCCATTGTGATTTCAAACATGTTTTGGCGTGTTTGGCAGAGTACTTTAACGGGGAGGAAGGTTTCTTTGCCTTGAACTGAGCCATGTGGAAGTCCTCAAAGAACTCTTTTAAGTATTGTCAACTACTGCTCTTTTTGATGAGCCAAACAAACATATGCTGTTAAATATCTTTATTTATTTATTTTTCCTGTGGGAATTGAATTTGGGTTTCATTGTATCAACATAGTTACGTGAAGCAATAGTTTAAGGTCCTATTAAACAGACAAAATTAATAAAGTGTAGGTTGTTTTTTAGTTGAAAATAACTGGTTGCTTAAGCTGTACTTGTTCAGTAGTTTCTTTAATAATTCCTTGATAACTCTAGTAAGAAGCTTCTCAAATACTACATTATTCTATGTGGTTTTCATAATGTGCTATTTTTTCCCTCTCTTCAGGTATGATTATTACTCATTTTCGGTCATTCCGGCCGTAGGAGAGCTAATTGAAGGTGATCGAGAATCTTATCAATATTTGGTTGAGAGCATTCGTCNTGTGACTACAAGATCCGTTCGTCCTTTTTCTCTGATAGATGGATTAGAATTTCATCTGAGTTAGAATCCTACTGAGAGGTCCACTAGAGATCAGTAATTATTGAAGAAATAACAAAATCTTTATTTTGTCATTTCCACTAAAAATCACTATTCATAACACTGTTTTGGCCAAATGATAATTGTCAAACAAATGCTTAATATACAAGAAAACTTGTAAATTTGGAGCTTGTCAATTCTCAAATTTAGACTAGCCTTAATCACCACCAATACTAAGAATTTATCTATTTGATACAAGATATGAAAGTAGACTAACAAATCCAAATCGATATATGCATAAAAAGATTTCTTGAACTTCATTATTGTTTTTTGAATGCTAGTTAGGTCATCTCAGACCTGCTCTTGTGACTGTAACATGAATTCCGACAGTGCGAAAGTTCACATTAAACGCAAACAAAGCTCTCGGTAGAGTATGGAAAATAGGGTCATGAAAAAGGAATTGTGGCATCCAATCTAACCACAAATCTTAAAAGAAATAAATTGTTAGAAACTGAGTTATCTAGATTGATGTCATTTTCTAATTTGCATTCATATTGTCAAACATTGAAACACGACAGAAATATCAAATGCCACGATTCGAATATGTATACATAATCCATGATTTGGTATGTAAATGAACATGACGTGCCCATAAATGGGAACTTGGGATAAGAAAATTATGTGACATATATCGAATAAGGACACACAAGGAAACTTCCTTTTAACTCTTCAAAGGCCCATCCATGGATTGTCGTTTCTCATGTACGGCTGCCCCAAAAGTTGTTCATTTATCAGGATTTTAATAAATAAATAAAAAAAAGAATCTCTGCACGAGAGAGTGCAAAGAAAATAATAATTAAATAGCTTTTAAAAGTTTTAAATTTGTGAAAGTTACGCCATCCATTTCAAAATGTTTTAAAACTACAAAAATATTGTTAATTTATTTTAATTTTAAAATTTCGATTTCTCATCTTCACAGTAGACATGGTTCGACCTCACAGCAAACATGCGCTCTCACCGCCACCACCTCCTCCTTGCATCACAACCATAACTCAAATCCTACCACTGCTCCACCTCGACACCAATCGCACAGCCACCATGATCTGAAAATTCAGATTTTTTTATGATTTTACATCTTAATTTTGTAGTGGCTAGCTGTTGTGGTTCATGGTCGTAACAAAGGTGGATTGTAAATCTACAAGGGGTGGTGATGGTTTCAAACATGATGGGGGTCTGGAGCAGAGATGGTGGTAGGTAGTGCAAATTGTGGAAGTGGTATTGGTGTTGCTGCAAGTTGTCATCGTTGATACTTTGTTGAAGGTGGTGGTGGCAACTGCAATGGTGATTGTGGTTTCGATGTCGAAGGCGACTATGATGGTGGGTGTTGGTCAAAAAATGTGGAGTAAAGCAATGAAAACCAAAAGAATAAGAAGATGAAGATGAAAAATAATAACGAAACAAGACTTGATCACGAAATGAAATCGTTGTCCTCAAACGATTTTTGCCTCCATCACTATGCTTTTAAGGATTGAAAATGACAAATAATTTGTAGGACTATCAAGCCTAAATGAAGAAACGCCAAAACCTAAATGATTCTTCAAATTGAACAAGTGAAAGTATTGGAATTTAATTATGTAAGAGAATGTGATTTCTTCAATAATTTGGACGAACAATGGAATGATTTTCAATAGTATTTTGGATTGATAACTAACATATTTATATAGTCCTCAATCATTCCTACATGAAATTGTATCAACTCATATGGAAAAGGTGCATTGTTTCACAAGAAAACCATTAGAAAATTCGAAAAAAAAAAAAACAAAATAACGTTCGGATTTTTACACTATGCGACCACATAGACTATAACTATGCGGTCGCATAGTTATAGCATGGGTTGCCCCTTTCTTCCTTGATGGCCGCCATGGGACCGTAAGCCAGAATGGCCTATGCGGTCGCATAGGCCAATAATGTGACGCCAAATATGGTTTTACTTCTTCTTTCACATTCATTTATCTATGGTTTCTTCACTTGATTTTTGAAAAATAATTCTAACAATCCACCACTTGTTCAAAATTAACTTTAATCATATAATCAAATATCAACACTTATGCATAAGAGTTAGATATCTTTCGATTTGAATATAATCATAATGTAAATCTCATAAAGCATTATCGAAATTTCAGGTAGGTAGAACGCTTTGAACCAGTTATTCCTTGTGACAATTTTAATGAAATCACACACACGAGTATTAAATTTTCACAAATTCCTCTAAGTCGCTTAGTACTAATATGGCATTGCACTTATCCTATTTCTTTGAACTTTTAAAGAGAGAAAACTCTAATTCTCTAATGAAGCGGCACCACCTCGAAGTTCTATGTGGTGAAGTTATTCTAGTATCTTCGTTCCTTTTAAAAATACTTATATTCCGTACTGTACTTCATTAAGAGTTTTAATTATAACACATCCATCCAACAATAACAACCAACACTATTTATCAACGATAGGGCTTAATAATTTTAATAGTGTTGAGATCCATCCACTTATCAAATGACTTGTTATTACCCCTTGAACCTAAATATATACTTGTTTAGTATATTTTGGTAGGACTGGTATCATTGGTGGATTTATTTAAGGAGTTTCAACCCCATCCTACTTGATGTCGATCTCACTAACTCTCTCGTGAGAGGTTCAGTAAACGGATCTGCTAAGTTCTCACTAGACTTAACAAATGTAAGAGAAATTATTTCATGCTTGATTAATTTCCTTACATACTCTTGTCTTAGACTCATGTGTCTAGACTTTCCATTATATACTTTGCTATAAGCTCGAGCAAGAGTGGCTTGACTATGACACAAGGTAGGTATTAATGAAATATCTTTTATATCGAAAGGTATTTCATATAAAAATCTCTTAGCCACTCAGCCTCTTTCCAGCTTCGGCCAATACTACAAACTCCGATTCCATTGTTGAGTGAGTAATGCAAGTTTGTTTCTTAGACTTCTAAAAAATTGCACATCCTCCAAGATTAAATACCCAACTTGAAGTGGACTTATTTTCTCCTGCACTCGATATCCAACTTGCGTCGGTATATCCTTCCAAGATTTTAGGGAATCATGTATATTGTAGCCCAAGGTCTTTGATTTTTTTCAAGTAACCAAGAATTCTACCAATGGTCTTCCAATGTTCGGAACTTGGATTGCTAGTAAACCTACTTAGTTTACTCATGGAAAATGCTACATCAAGTCTTGTACTTTGTGTAGCGTACATAAGACTTCCAATGTTCTTATATCGTTCTTACATTGTGCAACGTACATATTCTATTTGAGCTATTGCTCTTATATCATTCTTTATCAATTTGATATATGGATCAAACGGGGTATTAGCCTCTTTAATGTTCAAGTGTTTGAACTTATTTATCACATTCTGAACATAATGTGATTGGCTCAATGTAAAACCCACACGATCCTTTTTAATTTTGATACCAATGATAGTATTCATTTATCTAAGATCTTTCATTTTGAATATAAAGGATGGAAATCTCATCGTTTCTTTGATACCATCTATATTGTTGCTAATAATCAACATATCATCAAAATATAGACATATTATAGTGATTATATTATTTCTAACTTTAGTATATAGACATTTGTTTACCAAATTATGATTAAAATTATTTGAGATTACTTTGAAGTCAATTTTCTCGTGCCACTTTTTAGGTGTTTGTTTTAATCTATTTAAGGATTTGATTAGTTTGCACACCTTATGTTCATTTCCCGGTATTCTGATTGTTCCATATAGACCCCCCCCCCCCCTCCCCTCGAGATATCCATTCAAGAATGTCGTCTTGACATCCATTTGATGAACATGTAAAACATATATAGATGCTAGTGCAAATAAGATCCTTATCGAGGTTACTCTAACCACATGTGCATATGTGTCAAAGTAATATATTCATTCTTTTTTACAATACCCTTTAGCTACTAATCTAGCCTTATAGGTATTAAGTGTTCCATCAAAATTATATTTCTTTCTAAACACTAATTTACAACCAATGGATTTAGAACCCTTTGGTAAATTAACTATTTCCCAATTGTTGTTTGAAATAATCGAACCCGTCTCATTATTTATTGCTTCTTTCCAAAATATGCAATCTCTAGAAGCTATTGCTTCCTTATAGATTTTAGGATCACTTTCAACTTGAAGAACAAAAGGAATTGTTCTTGCAACATCCTTCATATCTCCCTCTACTAGGTGGAATAAAATAAGTTGGGAATCCAATTCATCTGATCCTAAACCTTTTTCTTTTCTAACTCTCTTACTTCTTCGAGGTTTACTTTCAACATCTCTTGTAGATGTATTCATTTGTGATTCTCTAGAAGTTGGAATGTCTATATAAGTTTCATTTTGAGAATTTCTTGTTGTCAATACATTCTCAAAGAACTCCACATCCCTTGATTATATTATAACGTTCGTTTCTAGGTTTAATAACCTATAGGTATTGCTATCTAAAGATTACCTCACAAATGCACATCTACTACCTCTAGGACCTAATTTAGTTCTCTTAGAACTCATATTCTTATAGTAAGCAAGACACCCCCACACTTTAAAATAATTGACATTTGGTTTCTTACCTTTTCAAATTTCATATGCAGAAACCTTATTCTTCTTCAAAGGAATCATATTTACTATATGACAAGCACTAAGTAAGGCTTCACCCGATAAGTTATATGGTAATCCAGAATTCAATAACATGACATTTATTATCTCTAAGAATGTCATATTCTTCCTTTCAGCTAAACCATTTTGTTCAAGTGTTCGTGGTGTAGAGTATTGATGTATTATACCATTTTGTTCACAAAACAAATTGAATTCATTGGAGAAGTATTCTCTACCTCTATGACTTCTTAAAGTTTTAAGTTTAATTCATAATTGATTTTCAACTTCAGTTTTGTAAGTCTTAAAAGTACAAAAAACTTCATCATTATGTCTTAACAAATACACATATGTATATCTAGAGCAATTATCAATAAATGTAATAAAATATTTATTACCACCTTTATTTAGCATGCCATTCAATTTACATATATCATAATGAATAAGTTCAAGAAAACATGTTGATCTTACTACACTATGAATGGATTTTTAATCATTTTAGATTTAATACAAGTTTTACATTTTTTTAAGTTATGAATATCACATTGTATCAAACCACATTTAATCATTTGTTTTCATTAGCATTATTCTCAATAGTACATAGCTTAACTATTCCATCAGTAGAATAGTCATTTCCAACAAAATACCCATTATGGGTTAGTACAAGTTTCCCTGACTCAAATACAGTTTTAATTCCAGGTTTTTCAAACAAAACTCCACTTGATAAGTTCCTATTCAATTCTGGTACATGAAGGACATTGGTCAAAGCAATCTTCTTTCCCGAAGTGAAGATAATTTTCACATTGCCTTTGCCAATCACTTTTGATCTTTCTTCATTTCGTATTTGAATCTATTGACCATCTTCAATGTCATGATAAGTTTTGAAGATAGACTTATCATAACAAACATGGATGGTTGCACATGTATATACCACCATCCGGAACTTTCCCGTGCATTGATTTTGTTCACCGTAGCCATAATCTCATCAATGAAGCTCACTTGTCCTTCCTTCTTTGGTTGTTTTTGATGCCTGCAATCTCTAGCATAGTATATCGGCTTTCCACAAACATGGTAAGGTCCCTTGGACTTGTTTTTTAACTTCCCTTGATCCTTTTTAGGACTAAGAGGTTTCCCTCTTTTCTTGTATTTGTTGGAGTTGTCAACATTATCCACGACATTGGCTTTCGATGGACCATCATAAGAACTTCCAGTCTTATCTCTTACATTTGATTCTTCCTCTATTCAAAGATGTTTTCGTATTTATTCCAAAGAAAAATCTTCGGAGTTGTGAAGAATCTTCTTCATATATCCTTTCCAAGACCCCAGGAGTTTAGTAATAATTGCTCCCACTTGAAAAGTTTCAGAAAGTTCGATTTTTACTGCTTTCAGTTTGTTGACAATAACTTGTATTTCATGTACTTGAGGCAACAATGAAATGTTATCTAAAAACTTAAAATCAAAGTATTTAGAGATTAAGAATTTCTTTGTACCTTCCTCCCCAACTTTATATTTACTTTCAAGTACGTTCCAGATTTGTTTTGCCGAAGTGGTATTAGTGTAGAGATCATACAAACGATACGATAGTGCATTTAGAATGTGGTCGCGAAATATTAATTCATCATGTTCCTATTTCTTTCTTTCTGCACGAACTTCATCGGTATCTTCTTCTGTTGCATTGGGAAAAGGCACCAATTTTGGATCAAGAACATAGAAAATTTTCAACGCCGTAAGGAGGAATTTCAGCTTGTCTTGCTGCCTTGTGAAGTTTATACAGTAAAAACCATAGTAGTTCAAACGTACTAAGTCTTGATTCTTCATCTTGATTGTTGCAAGTATCGACTTCGTTTCTATCGTAGTAAAATAAGGAGGTAATGTTTGAGAATGTTGATAAAAAAATGTGGAGTACAGCAATCGAAACCAAAAGAATAAGAAGATGAAGATGAAAAATAATATCGAAACAAGATTTGATCACGAAATGAAATCGTTGTCATCAAACTATATTTGTCTCCACCACTATGCTTTTAAGGATTGAAAATGACAAATAATTTGTAGGATTATCAAGCCTAAATGAAAAAACACCAAAAGCTAAATGGTTCTTTAAATTGAACAAGTGAAGGTATTGGAATTTGATTAAGTAAGAGAATATGATTTCTTCAATAATTTAGATGAACAATGGAATGATTTTCAATATTATTCTGGAATGATAAATGACATGTTTTTATAGTCATCAAACATTCCAACACTAAATGGTATCAACTTATATGAAAAATGTGCATTGCTTCACAAAAAAATCACAAGAAAATTCGAAGAAAATCAACATGACGGTCAGATTTTTACACTAGCGACCGCATAGGCTATAACTAAGCGATTGCATAGTTATAGCATGGGTTGCCCCCTTTTTTTTCCTGATGGCCGCCATGCGACTGTAAACCCAATGGCATATGCTGTCGCATATGCCAATAATGTGGCGCCAATGGTGGTTTTTCTTCTTCTTTCCAATTCATTCATCCATGGTTTCTTCTCTTGATTGTTGAACAATAATTCTAACAGTGGGAACATGCCGTGGTGGTGTTGGAAACAAGCTCGTGTTAGAATATATCGTGTTAAGTTGAAACTCGCAAGCGTACGGGAATGTTGTATAAGTAATAGAAATAGTAAGTTTTGAGTTTATCGTTCCCACAAAAAATAAGGTTTAAAATATAGTTCAATATGTTCTTCCCTAAGATATTTGTTTGGCCAACAAGTTATCATAATAGAGGATGTCTACTTGTTAGCAGGTCCAACATTTTGTGCATGGGCATTGATTTGGAGTTGATACAGGGTGTGTAGTATAATTATGTAGATGGTTTGATGAATTCCTAGGAAACTCAAATATGGGGGATTGCTCCATAATTTTCAACAAGTTTGTTCAACATGAGTCGATTATAGAATTTGTTAATTCTAAGTATGTATACTTTGTATAGTGAATTATGAAAATTTATTATTTTGATAATTGTTGTTATAAAAAAAAAATGTTTGTCAAAACTTTCCAAGTGGCATGACCAATAATGTGGAAGAGGCGAGACTCTAATGGAGGTACATTATTCGATTTGGAAAAGATGTGGAAGAAATCTTATTTGGATATCATTGGACAATTCAAAGTGAAAGTGGAGATTGTTAGGATTTTAACTTGATAATTGTTCAATTAAAATTTTTTATCTAAAATAAAATCGATTTTTTAGTTTTCTAATTATGACAGTGACGCGGATCAATTAGAAGAAAAAAAATACTAAACCATCGAAAAAGAGATGAAATACAGAGGATGTACGAAAACACATCTAGACCACCTCTTGTAAATAATGGTATAGTAGTATCAGCTTATCATTATATTATAATATACGAAGGGACCAAAAGATTTAAGCCCTCTTCAAAGACAAATACTAAAATAAAATTGGATAAATTGATTACGAAAGACGAGTGTCAGAAACAATGGCAATGATGAAAATTCAAAATAATGATTCCAGACTTAAAGCACAATGAAATAATTAAATTATTTTTTTGTCAAGAACATCTTGCTCTAAAAATTAAGACAGGAAAAATTATATCACCAAATATTCAGCAAAAAGAATTATATTTGATGGTCTTTCTAGAAACAAATGGTGAATTATTAGAAAACCAATCAGATTCAAAAGGAAGAAGAATACATATCCGATGGCAAAACAAATGAGATAGATGCAAACTTGCGAGAAGAGTATATAGAAATGATGGACGACTAGTACAATAATTCAAGGAGGAGAAAAGACAGAAAATAATGACTATTATTGAAGGGTAAGGACAATTATCAATGCAAAAGGTCAAAAAGAAATAGTGTAAAGACGAAGGAATTGTTATTATGTTCGTACAGCAGTAAAGTTAATATTTATACATTTAATTGGAAATCATACACATGTAAAGATACACAGTACTGTTTACTTTTTTAAAAGAAGTGGATACGATGTACTTGCATCAACTTCTTTATAAAAGTCAAAGCCTCTTATTCATGCAAGAAACACACAGAAAGAACACGGAGCACACTATAATACTTGTACTCAAACATCTCTCTCACAATCGTTGTAAATTCAAAAACTTCTACCTAAAGTAAGTTTTCTCATATTTATTTTTGTTTTATAAAAGTCAAAGCCTCTTATTCGTGCAAGAAACACACGGAAAGAAAACGGAGCACACTATAATACTTATACTCAAACATCTCTCTCACAATCGTTGTAAATTCAAAGACTTCTAACTAAAGTAAGTTTTCTCATATTTATTTTTGTTTTATAATTCTCTTTTACTTTTTAAATCTTTTTGGGAATGCCTAAAAGAGGAAACACCAAGTACGCAATTAATTTATTCAAAAATAATATTATAATTTTTTAGTTACAAACATATTTCTAACGCTCTTAGCCTCTTTATTTTGGATTTCATGACCAAAAGACAAAGTAATCATCTGAATTAAGTTGGTTGTGTTTTATCCCGATTAAGGAAGTTTGTTTTAGTTTTTTTAAACATGATGAAAATCTTTTTAGTTATAGTCTTAAACATTTTTGAGAAGATCAAGAAAAAGAAAAAAGTTAAGAGAGAGTTAAAAAAAAAACGAAAAAATGTATTTTGTTTAAAGAAATTAATTGGTTGAATGGTAAAATACTCTGAGGCCATTACACAACTATTGTTTCAAGTCTTTATATTTTATGTCATTAGACAAGTACACTTCATCTACTCTGTTTTGTTGCTTAATAGAAAGTTTTAACAAATTTATTAATATTTGTTTAGGAAATCGATAAATTGGTAGAATAATTGTTATATAAAGCCATATATTATCCGCATTAGATAGAAACAGATGTGACTCATATTTACAGATCAGGAAACAAATCACTGAGTGTTCTATCTCTCAGCGTCAGAGTTTCTTAATACACAGTACTGAAAACCGTAAGAAAAGACATAAACAAATAAAAATTAAAAGAGAAGATAAAAATGCTAGCAATAAAAAAAAAAAAAAAAAATCTCTTAACCCCCTTGAATTTACCAGCCTCTTGCTTCCATTTGACTTCGTCATTGTCTGCAACAAAGATGCAGGGTCACGTTTTGTTTTCGTCCCGTTTATGAAAATTAAAAATAAAATAAAATAAAATATTATGATGTAAACATACCAAAAAATAAAGGGTACAATATAGTAGTGACAATAGACAAAGTCGGCTCGAATCGTCAAAGTGACGAGCCGAGCCCATGAGCTCGTGTTTTTTTTTTTTTTTTTACTTCTTTCTTCAGATTTTTTACGAGCCCACGACTAGTGAACTTTAGGCTCGTGGCCCCACAAGCCATTCTCGAGCTTGATGAGCAGAGTCTTGCTCGGCTGGTCGGGCGAACCTACGACTCGGCTGGTGGGACGAGCTCGAGCAGTCCATGAGCCGACTTTCAACGAGCCGAGCAATCGAGCCGTCCGGTTGTTTGCCACCACTAGTACAATTGGTTCTTTCTGTCGCTCGGCCGTTTGCCACCACTAGTGCAATCGGTTCTTTCTTCTATTTCAGTCCATTGATTGAGTTCTTGAAGGACAAAGGAGTGTCCCCGTCAATAGAACTCTATAATTGTAGCCACAAATGAGCCTAATCCTGACTCGTTTTCAGTTTGTAATTTGACAAGTAATTATAAATTTTACATTTTTCAATAATAAATTTGTGGTCCGTAATAAGAATTTCCGACGATCCGAAGTAAACAAGGATATGCTTTAACTATAGCCACTAATCCTATTTGATTTTGAGTCAGACAAGCATTCACCAGAGAGCCAAGGATATACCTGAAAAGGTAGTCCTACAAAAATTCCATGTCACCCAATTCCTAAACAAGTGGTTCAAGTTGCACAAATCTGATAATTAAATATGTTCCGACGCAAGTTATTTTCATAATATTCAAACTACTCGATAATATTTTATCAAATAACATTTCCGAAGTCAGCAAAATTCGTTAAGTGCGGGTTTACTATACGAGTTAAGTCCGAAAATTTTACATTACATTTTCTTATCTGAATGTGCTTAGTTTCTCATTTTTTTGTTGATTTGATATAATAAATAATATTGTTTGATAACATATTAATCATCAACGGCGCCGCTTGGGAATTTAACATTAATTTTTTTTTCTAATCGGGTGATTATTAGTGTAACATTTAGAAAATTAGGTGACTATTATTGCGAAAAAATGATTCCGGATGGAAATCATTATTTCAACAGTTAGACCTTTCATTAACGTAATTACTCAAAACTTTAGTGTTCACTGACGTAATTAAGAGTAATGTTATTCAACAACATCTGCGTTAAGAATATGTGATAATTATATGACATTAAATGATAGACTCATTTAAATGTAAATTCATATGATTCATTCAAAGTGTAGCTAATTTGATACTTTTGATTCTTATCCAAAATTTTATTGTCTGGTTCACTGTCTTATTTGCTGGACATGTGTAATTGAAACATGGAATCCAATTAATCTTTAACATTATCTCAAAATTAAGAACTACATTTAGCTATATGTCCACCGGATCGACCTTTTAATTTCTTGATTTAGAATGGCATTATTTCTTATAAGCTAAAATAAGATTATTTTGTCCTTTTTACATGTCAAGTAGGAATTAGCGGGCCCCGTGTAAATGTCATCATGGGTCCCACCATTAGAATCAGAGTACAGAATCGACACTTGCACGAAAAGAATTATGCTCTTCTTATATGCGAATATCCCCTGTCTTCCTCAAATTTTAAATGTCAATCAACCCGGCTGGTGGAATGACGAAACTGCCCCTTTTATAATTGGCGGTTCACGGGTTGTTTATATTTTGGTCTAGTGGTGAATTGACCAGATTGACCTCCAAAGAGGAAATCCCAGTGTTCCGATGAATTTGCAGTCTCACGTGATTATAACACCCAAAACAGGATTGAAAAAATTTTAAACAAAATTCAAAATTTGTAATCATTATGTTCGATTTTTTCCGAGTAAATTTTCTAGTCGAGTACGATGATTTCTAGATTTTTACCGAGGTTATTATACTATTAAATTAATTTCGAATGAGTAATGCGTGGAAAAATTCTTTTTTTTATTTTTTTCAAAAACCTGTGGTCGGCAAAATTTTGCAGTTAAATTAATCAGATAAATAGTTGCTATTTCGTTTTCCATGTGAAAAGTAAGGGGTTGTTCTCTGTGTGTTTCAATTTTGTATTTTGAGTTTTGAATTCATTTTGAGTTTTGTGTTTTGAGAGTCAATTTTGAGATTGTTGAAAATGTGTTCTCTTTGACATTTTGAAAAATTGTTTTGAAAACACCAAAAACGCGTTTTGAAAATTTTGACTTGATTATAATTGAAAACACTCAAAACTACAAATTTGTCGTTTTGTATTTTCTTTATAAATTTTTAACTTGTTTTCAAAAATACGTTTTCGAAAATAGGAAAGAGAACGCGTTTTCGCAGTTTTGAAAAATCGAAAATAGAAAACGGCTTGAAAATAGTAAAGAGAACATGCCCAATGACTGAATAATAGAAAATGAGAAGTTGAGTAATTGAATTGACTAACGCAAAGGGACACTGGTCATCATATTAATAAACAAACCGTCATAAATAATGCGACATTAACTTTCTATCTAGGCAACTGGTACGATGGGTTCATTTGTCATTAGACGTGGCCACTAAGTGCCACAGCTAGCAATTTTCATGTACCTTCATTTTTAAAAATTATGTCTTTTTTAAAATTTATTTTTAATCATACATTTTATCAATAAAATAATTTTACACGATGATTCATAATTTTTTCCTACTTTTTAATTATATAGAGTATGTTTGAGCCACATTATTTTGGAAAAATGTATTTTGGAATAGTAAATTGATGAAGAATGTGTAGTTGAAAAAGAATGAAAAGTTATTGATATGATGGAAAATATTATTTTATTGAAAAATGTATGGTTGAAAATGAGCAGAAGAATGAGAATGAAAAATTTAATGTGAAACAAATAGGGGCATATTCTCCTAAAAAAATTATTTTTCATAAAATTTATTCTAAAAAATCTCTACCAAATAGGCGCTTATTAAAGATCAATTCAAATAATAAATTAAAATTTGTCAATTAATTGCTTAAAAATTCTTTGTTTATGTGTGAACCATCAATTTAAGTGGTACGAAAGTGTCAACAATTGATAAATTATTTTAAAAGTAGAAAAATGAATCACATTTATAACGTCTTATATTACTTGCATACCATCTAGATTGTGCTACATAGCTTTATTCTTTTAGTTTAGATTTTCGATTTACTTAGTTAATATTTTATTCCCACATCTTATGTGGTTTAATGGTATTTTAATAAATTTCTCAATATTTTGTTTGACCATTTTTTTGAACGCAATAGGTTAAATTAAGCAATTAGACAAAATAACACATAAATAAAGTGATCAAAATCTACTTAGTTTAATGCCATCAAGGACAAAAAAACTAAGCTGCGAAAGAGATTGATAATAGAGAAAACTCGGAGTTGAAGTTCACCGAATTATCATTTGATACAAGTTAACTAGTTTAAAAAAGAAAAAAATTCCTTAAAATAAATGATATATAGAAGTACATTGAAGCAAGACCTTCAGAAAAAAAAAAAAAGTTCGATTCATTTTTGGTTTTTTACTGTATGTCTTGAGAAAAGAATTTTTTAAAAATAGATTAAAATAATAGATTAGTATACGAATTTTGTTATAAGTTTCTTATTGCCATCCAAATATGAAAGCATTAGCATTAAAGTATGAGATACTTAAGAGATTAAAAGCTATTAAGTAACATGAAAATTACTAAATCTCAGTTTTTAGGGTGTTAATGGAGACATTGAGTTATCAACTGATAAAGCTTGCACTCTATAAAGCAACTTAAAAGTAAACTAATTTATCTTTGTGAGATGTTTAATCCTCGTTTCGCAAGATGTCTCACTTTACGAGATGTCTATTCATCGCCCACGGATGTTTATTCCTCTATTTAATGCAATTGTTGCTTATTCCTAGCTTCGCAAAGTGATTGTTGAGTCTTAATAGATGAGTCAAGCTAATATTACAAGTGGGACTCGTCTTCTTTAACTTATATGAGATTATTATTCTATTTATTCTTTACTTTGTGAACCCGCTTCACAAGATGATTTTGTTTATTCCTTACTTCGTGAGATTATTGTTAATCCTTGACAAGGGAGCCTCGCTATTTTTTTCAAGTGAAACTGGTCTCCTTTGACTTGCACAGCCAGCTCTATTTATTTCTCATTTCTTGGGATAATTGTTACTCGATATAGGAGCCACACTAATACCCCCAAACAAGACTTGCCTAATTTGACTTACACGGGATAATCGTTCTATTTCTCACTTCATGAGATGTCTCGCATCGCGATTCACAAGATGATGATTTTATTAGCCTCGAAGCGCTAATATTCCAAGTAGAACTTGCCTCTATAACTCACTAAGATGTTTTATGAAGCCTTGACGGGGAGTCAAGCTAATCTCCTAATAGAGACCTGCCCCCATTATTTCCTCTATTGAGAACATTGAGTTTTATAATTAAAGAGGTTAAATGTACTGAGATCCTATTTCAAATTTTTTTTTTTAACCTCTACAAAAATTACTGTAATTTGGAGTATTTTTCTTTGAGTTTTTAACGAGTATAAAACACGTTTTATCCCACAACTTGTATATTTTCCACATTCATTCTAAATGCGAGCACGCCCTATCAAGATAATAATTGCGGATTCAAGCCCCATCAATCCTTACGGATCAGATAATACATCAATTAATTTTTCAATTTCTAAAAGGCAGTTAGAGAGCTTAAAAACATTATCAAATGTGAAAGTCCCCAAAACCTTTCATGGTAAAGGATTTATAAAGTGTGTGAATAAATTGATGGAGTTGTACAATCCACCGCCTAAAAGAACTACGCTTTGACAAAGAAATCCTAAAAAAATTGTTCTTGCAGCCCACGTCGAAACAGTGTCTTATTCTTAGATATCTAATCAACTAATGTGCAATACATTATGTGGAGAATTAGCTAACTCTGGATTCGAATGGCATTTCACCGTTTGTTAATAGAAAGAAAAAAAAAAGCTTCAAAGACCATTATTTGTTTAGTAGGAATTAAAATTTAGATTTTAATCTAAATTAAAGTCTATTAATTATATAATATATTTTATAGAATTCACAATTTTTCAATCGCAAATTTCATCCGTTTTTATCAAAAGTTATTAAAAATTTGATTTTAAACCTCACCAAACGTGGGCTAAGTGTTTTTTTGAAAGATACAATTTAAAATGGAAAATAATTTTTTATAAAGAATATATTGTTAAAAAATTAGAAAAAGTTATGATACTATGTGCTACATTATTTAACTGAAAAAATATATATATATAGTCGAAAAATAATTTGAGAAAAATTAATTTTGTACCAAACAACGCTTGATGAGGGTAGATATGTCATTCAGAGGTCATAAGTCATAAAAGTAAAAAAGGTAAAGAAAAGGTAGCCAGGGCGATTCCGGTATTTCAAAAGCCGCTCTCTTATAACAAACGGCTTTAAATATAATCTCTTTAGCTTTGCCATTCCAAGAGAAAAAAGAGAGTAACTGAAAATACTCATTTATAGTAGCCTGGAGCGAGAAGCAAAGAGACTTTTAGAGAGAGAAACAGACGATTCTGTGAACTCGATCCTGAAAAGTAAGTATTTTCAAACACAATTTGTATATATTGGAATTTTTTATAATTTATCTTCGTATTCTCTGCATCATCCCTCTTGTTCATGAACCCATAATTTTCCCGATTCACATCAATTGGAGATGCTCTTCTCTGCACTCTATTTTGCTTGGCACATGTACAACAATTCAAGTTGTTGTTGAATTAGAGATTCTCTGAGAAGCTTTGAACAATCCGAAGTTACAATTTTTAGGTTCACATTTGTAGCTTTATTCCTTAGATTTTCTTTAGATTGTCTTAATCGTATTTGATTAATATAATATAACCATAATCTTCTTTCAATGAGCTCAATATTGACAATTTTTATTTTTCATTTTTATGCATTTGTTACATTACATATGAAACAGTGGATGAGTTGTTAATGTTTTTAAGAGGAGACGATATAAGAACTATAATTTATTGGTATAATTTGATCTATAATTCGACGTACTGGTTACTTTTAAGCTAAATTATTCAAGAAATCTATACAATAAGGATCCAGAAACTGTGAATATATATTCTTTTGGTTTCCTTTATAACAATAATAAATTAAATTAAATTACACACGCCTGGCTCTCGATTTTGTTGTATTTGGATCCATCTTTTGTTAATCAGTAGTCTATTATATTCAAGAGAATAATAATAATATTCTTTTATTTAATATTGGCGGAGTTGGAGGGTGAAAATGAATTCAGACATGTCTATCTGTCTTATTTCTGAACTTTGTACAAGTTTCTACATTGTTCAAGATATCTAATGTTCAGATATTTTTCCGGGTTTCAGGTTTCGAGTTCTGGTAATAAAAGGTGGTTTTAAATTCTTTTTCAAGAAAATCTAAACACAAAAAGAAGCCTTTGATGGGTTCAATTGCTGAACCAGTCCAAGAAATAACAGTCAGCAAGCCCCCTGGAATTCGATTTGTGGAATACATAAAAAAATCGGCTATTTCTTACCGAACCTATCAAGCCATTGTCCTAATAGTAACATTTTTCGCGTACACAGCCTACCACGCTACGCGAAAAACTACCAGCATTGTGAAAAGTGCACTTGATCCCCAATCACCAGATGTGAACTTGAAATCCCCCTTTTCTTGGAGAAGGGCTTATGCACACAAGCCACTGGAAAGCAGTAGAAATTCATGGCTGCTTCGAGCGGGTTGGGAACCATTTACTGGTTCCGATGGTACATCGTTGCTCGGGGAACTTGATGTGGGCTTCCTTTTTGTTTATGCTATTGGAATGTTCTTCTCCGGGCACGCAGGTGATCGGATAGATCTTAGACGATTTCTGACTATAGGAATGGTGGGAACTGGTTTATTCACTGCTCTATTTGGACTTGGATATTGGGCAGATGTCCATATCTTCTATTACTACTTAATAGTCCAAATTCTTGCTGGATTGTTCCAATCGACTGGTTGGCCTTCTGTGGTTGCAGTTGTAGGTAATTGGTTTGGCAAGAAGAAGCGAGGACTTATAATGGGTATTTGGAATGCTCACACATCGATTGGGAACATTACGGGGTCTGTGGTTGCTTCTGCGTTGTTGAAGTATGGATGGGGTTGGTCCATGGTTGTTCCTGGTCTAGGTATAACTTTTGTCGGGATAGTCGTATTTCTTTTGTTGCCTGTGAGTCCTGAATCCATTGGAGCTGGTATAGACGACGATGATCTCCCCTCTCCCAAAAAACTAGGGGAAGAAGTCAAAGAACCTCTGTTGAAACCAGAGGTCGAAGAGGAGTCAGCTGTTGGGTTTTTAGAAGCATGGAGAATTCCCGGGGTCGCTCCTTTTGCTCTCTGCCTTTTCTTTGCTAAGTTGGTGGCTTACACATTCCTCTACTGGCTTCCTTTCTACATTAGCCACACAGGTACACAAAATTCTCCAATTTAACTCTTTAAAAATTTATCGATTCATATCCTCTTAAAGCTCACTGTCTTCTGTATTCACGATGCAGCTATTGAGGGAAGGTATGTGTCCAACGAGGAATCTGGCACTTTATCTACATTGTTTGATGTTGGAGGAGTGGTTGGAGGGATCCTGGCTGGCCACATTTCTGATCGGTTAGATGCACGGGCCATAACAGCCGCAAGTTTCATGTACTGTGCAATCCCGGCTCTCTATTTCTACAGAAGCTACGGACACGTTTCCATGACTGTAAATATCATTCTCATGTTGATCACTGGCATGTTTGTGAATGGACCATATGCTCTTATAACAACTGCAGTTTCGGCTGACCTGGGAACACACAGCTCTTTAAGAGGAAATTCCAGAGCCCTAGCCACAGTCACGGCTATTATAGATGGGACAGGTTCCATTGGGGCCGCCTTAGGTCCACTTCTTACGGGATACATTTCAGCCAAGAGCTGGAGTGCAGTATTCACAATGTTGATGATATCAGCTCTAATAGCTGGCTTGTTTCTAACGAGACTCGTTGTGGCTGAGGTGGCTGCAAAGATTCACTCCAATAGGTCTAGGCCTTCTACACTTGTATGATTTCGAGATTCTTTTTTTCCATGTGATAATCCGTCTCAAGTTGACTTTGATATCCCAAGAGATTATGGAAGAAGAGAACCCGGGATCGAGATAGGAGAAGGTGTTTTACACAAATTGAAATATAAAATAAGCAAAGAAGTGGCACTTCCCTTAAAATTGCATTTTGTGTAGATTCTTGTTTGCATTCAACCTGTAAAAGCCAAAAGAAATGGCTACCATATCATTTTTAACCTTCTCATTTGTTGTATATATAAGAAGCTTGTGGAACAATAATTTTTTAGTACTGCTAGAGAAAGATGTCAAATCCAATCTTTGTTGACAACTTCACATACCAACTTTCATGAGATGTCTTTCTTTTTGGCACAGAAAAGGGACACCGTGCGACAATAGTCTACTCCGTTAAACTACATTCTGCCTCCTCTCGGTCGTTTCGGGACGAAAGAAAATTTGATTACAATTTGTAGAAATGTTGCTATATAAAATTGAAATGCATCGAAAGTAAATTGATGATTAATTGCTTAAAAGTTTGAAATTACAATTGACGAAAACAGGAAATTATAATGACCATCACATCCATTCATTTTAAAAATTGCTAAAAACTATTTTTCATATCACTGGTCCGAACTTTGACAATACATGATTGTCAATTAGATTGTTATCAATTATTGTACAACTAGTTTTATTGTTCATGAAAACCTAGAAGTGGCTCTTTCCTTTGAGGTCATTTTACATTTTCAAATTGTACTTTTCTCACCTATATGAAACCAATAGAAATTGTTTATTATGAGGAAATTAAAAAAATGTCCACTTTTACAGTAATTTGCAAAAATGTCCAAAATTTCTTCAATGTCAATTTTACTATAATATAGGCAAAAATGCGATTTTAAATTCACAATGATGAAAAAATTATTTCATTTTAAAAAATTTCATATCAATCATGCATTGAATGCTCACTTCTACCTATCTGTGGATAAATAAAACATTTATAAAATGTCAAAAAGTACACTTAAAATGTCAATCTATTGTGAAATGTAGAAAACCTTTATAATCATAACGAAATTTCATTTTAAACAAATGAAGTGTTAACTGTCAAGATAAACAATATCTAAATATCGATAACAGCTTTTAAAATGTCGAGAACGTTAATGTCGAGAATAACAACTATTAAACACAACTTATAAAAAAAAAACAAGATTTCAAATAAAAATTACCTTCTACTGATAATTGTGAAAAGCCTAATCAACTGCAAATTGGATAAGATTAAATTTTTCGAAATGAAATTATATGTAAAATTACATTTTACCGAGAATTGTAGACAGTCTAATCAACTGCAAATTTGCGATTAAATTTTTCGAAATGAAATTATATGATTTTTTTATAAACTGGAAGCACATAATTATTTTTAGTGTTAATGACTTTTCTACTTCATCTTCTTCACTTTTTCCCAAAATTCTTGGTCAATATCTAATAGATAATAGAAGCAAATGGATTCATTAGATATAGCATTAATGCACATTCTCATAGAAGCTACTTGTTTTTCTCGAAATTTGGGACAAATAGACAAAAAATGCTTCATTTTTCATTGAGGATATAATAGACAATTTGATACCAAATTTGACCATTTTTGCAAGAGATCAAAATTAGTCATTTTTTAATTGACAAGTATGGAATTGATCATTTTTGTAAATTTCCCATTATTTATTTTTCTTTTGTTCAATTGAATAACTCACCGTGCTTTATTCTCGAACTAGGTGACAGATTATGGCAGGACCGCTGCTTCAATTATTTGAGTCTGTTTATTCGCCCATTTTTAAATAAAGCGTTTCCCCATAAATTTTGTTGCAATTTCGAATTGACTATCTTGTATTTTTATATTAAAGACGTGCATACTCGTGTAAGCTAAGTAACCACTAGTTTTAATATTCCTATAGTGATCCACTCAATTATTCAAAATTCAACGATCTCCCATTTTATAATGTTGCCATTGTCACATAAATTGATGCTTTACACAACTATATATCTTTGCCTCCAAGAAGTATATTTGAACGGTTAATTTTAACTAACGAGCACTGAATTTTGCACTTAATGTCATCTTGGCTTACTAAACTTTAATTTGTTAAGATTCGTCATTAAACTTTTCAAAATGTTCCAGTCAAACCCCCGAAACGATGTGCCAACTTGTAAAATTTACTAACTATTTGACGCCAATGTACACAAACACGTAGAAATTTTCAGTTAAAAAATGGACGGTCGAATTGAATCTGTAATTTGAGTAAAGCATTTTATAAAGTTTAGTTATGAATTTAAAGCAAGTTAGGTCAGTGACAACCAACTAAATCAACCGCCGTAAGAGGGGACTTATTAATTTGTTTGAACTAAGCCAACTAATTTGGTCCCATATATTGTGGAAAAATGGCCAGCATTTGAAAAACGCACATCTAAAATTGAAATGCACAATTATTAAGTCACAATCTCATGGTGAAGGTAGAGCATTGCGTCAAGCAACAACACTAGTTTCTGCTTTGAAGAAAATAGAATTGTGGATAAGGTACAGCTTAGGCTTTTGAAAAGGAGTATTAAAACCTGCAATTTATTTTCATTAACATCAATCGTTTTCCAATTATCTTATCTAGTCCTATACGATACTAATCGTGTGTGAATGTGCACGCACGTACAAACAATCATGTGCAATAGTAACTTGGAAAATCATAAGCAAGAGAACATTTTCTCCTGGTCTATAAAGATTTGGACCATTTCACACTTGTGCAGCTTTAGTTAAGCAATTATAATAAGATCTAGATGTCATGGCTTACAATTAACATCGCCAATCAAACCACAAACTTGTACTCAATCGCAAAAATTCATTCTGTACCACATCCACAACTAGTGATGAATAGCAAGTAAAAATGTCAGCGGGCCAGGTTCGGGGCCAGGGCACCCCCGCCCCGCCCCGTCTAGCCCCACCCCGCCCCGCCGGGCGCCTGCCTACACACACCCCCTCCCCTTTTTTTTTCCTAAAAATTTTTCAGTTAAATAAAAATTCAAAATTTTAAAATTCAAAGCAAATAATGCTCAAACTAACTACATCAATATAAAAAACAAGCACTCGAAATAAACAATGTCTAAAATTAAACATTAATTTTTTTTATTCTTCACGGGGCGGGACCGCCCAGCCCCGACCGAGTTTTTTTTGCCATCACTAAGATTAGCAAGCGATAAGAGTTCTTACAAAACCATTTACTTCTTCAACTAGATCACTCTTAAGCTGAGTTGAATGCAGTCTGCTGAAAATTATGAGGTTACTGCTTCTAATATTGAAATTGAGCTGGATTCTACAAACTCTATTCAATGTGCACGTGGTATAGTGAACCTATCATGGATTTTCCAACATAATATTGACGAAATTAAATGGCTAGATGCCACATTCAGGTTTATTGTACAAGTATTACTTGAGACCGATAATGCTAACAAGGGCATTGCCAAAAAAGTTCCAAATTATTAAGCCAGACTAATTTTCCAATTATTCTCAAAGACATGCTCAAGATAAATGATCTGTTTTCCTTACATTTGAGCTTTGCAATGGCTTTGTTTGATTCGGTAGGCTCTTCGTAGTAAAGGTATCTTCTCCAAATTACATTTTATTTTTGATTACGAGGTAGTATGTACTTCTGGAGATCAAATTCATAATCCCATTTCCCTCATAACCTTTTGTGTAATTTTTCAATGGATTAGTAAATAAACTGGTAGGGGTCTGCCAAACCGTCCTACCTAGCCACAGGTGAAATTATCGAGGAAAAAAAATACTGCATTTCCCTCAAAGTTTCTTGATAATCCTCATCTTTCACTATCACTACAAAAGGCTTTGAAGCAGCATTTAAAATGAAACAAGCTAGCACTTCTTTGAGAAGTTCACAAATATAGCTATGCAATAAGGACTGACCTATGTCAATGTTTAGAAAGTGTAGATAACAAATTCAGAATTGTAGAATTGTCGATAACAAATTTAGAATTTAATATTCTACAATCTAGGGAAAATGAGATTCTACTTCGCAGTGAAGTTTAATCAACCTTATGAATCCATGCTTACACGAATATTTTTTTCTGGAGGATGATACACAGCAACCAGAAGTGGCTTGCTGAACAGAGAAAAGAGCATCGTAATGCTCAGAAATTTAATATCACTGAAGAGAAGGGTAGGTATTCCTTCATATCCTACCCCGCTTAAATGAACTCTTTTCAACTGCTTCAGTATATACATCCTTCCACTTGTTGTACAAGATTTCTATGATTAAATATGAAGAACCTTCGATCCAAGCATGGAAACCTTTATACTCATTCTAAGATCTTGTCTATAGTTGATTTATTTAAAGTGAAGTTATTCTTTGGTATTATCATCTGCTCCTGTGTAGTGGTATCACAGCCACCATGCAAACTTAAATAGATAAATATTAATAGTTCTAAATTTACTATCAGCTTACAGTGTCCTGACTATTGAATTAAAATTGTAATCAATTCAATGTTATTACTTGTAGGACTTGATTTGAGTCACGTGCCTGGTTCTCTACCATAAAACGATGGTCTCTCTGGCCTCAAAATGCCCATATTTCCTGAAAGGTGTGCGAGAAATCACATGTTATAAGTAATACTAGAGAGTATAAGGATCAACCATATACCTAATTAAGATTTAACGATGTAACTATAAAATACTAATATATTTTTGAATCCAGAAAGATTAAATCGTTGTAAAGACAAGAAGATAAAGCAGATAAAGACAAGAATTACAAAGAATAGGCCAACAGTTTCTTCTTAAATGAGATAGATTACCAATGAAGATGTAAAGAAATCAAAAAGTACAAACATAAAAAAAGAGTAAAACATTTTGATCAACCAAGAAAATTCTGCAGACGAGAAACCATGTAAGAGAAGATACTTGTAAAAGAAAAATACACAGCTAATAAGAATTTCCAAAGTACTATGGGTTAGTTGCCATATAATGCAAAAGCTGGATGGAAGATATACTCCTATAGAGGTGAAGGGATGTATTACAGGAAAGTTGATTACTAGTGTAACCCGATAGAATGCACCTCAACAGAGGGAGCTGACTCAATTGAGTGAGGCATGCCTCATTACTTTGCTTTGAGTGTGGGCAAAAGTTTTGATTGACCCACTTTGAGAATATCATACTGTCCCACTAAAACAATAAAACATTGTGTTTTCCACGGACCCATTTTGGGAATAGTCCATTGCTCAACCAACAAAAGTAATAGTTTCATTTTGCTACTTATAGATTTTTCTATTGTTTGTTTGCACACTTTAAATTGATTAATAATGAAAATGAAATATTGTTTATGGAGTATTATGCATTTATTTGGCATTGTAATAATTTATTGACAATTATTTGTTTTATGGAGAGGCTTAAGTTCTGCCTCATGAAGGAGCATCATTACCTGGTTTCTAACATTGAATCTGTCCTTCACTGTATCATTTGTTAATTTATAGGAGAGATGAATAACTATACATATTAGAAAATTTTCAAGTTCCAAAAAGTAATCACTTTCTAATTTCAATTACATTTTACCTAATAAGCCTAGCTCATTGTGACTTTGTTTGTTTTCTGTCCAATTAGATCAGATTCTTCCACATACAAACTTTCCGACTCTTGAAGATTCAGCCAGATCTAGCTTTCCACATCATGCCCAAAATCCTGATATTTCTTTAACATGGAATTTTCTTGTTTGTTTTGATATATTTCTCCGAATCTTTGACTTGACAAGAATAAAGAGGAACAGGCTAAAAACAAAATCCAGAGCTTAAGTTTCCTCTTTCTCATCGTTGATCTCATTTGTCACTCTAAAAGAAAAGGCCTCCACCTAAAAGATAAGCATGTAGTTTCTAATATGGAATAATTTGGCATTAAGGTCGCATGCAACGAGATAAACTTTGGGCATCTGAACCTCAACTGGTTCTAGCTCACAGATGGCAGGCAAGAAATACGCCACGAGCCAGTATCAACACGGGAAATGAGTTAAATTGAGCTCCCTTACCATGAACAATTTTTTATACCAGAAATAAAGTTCTTAATTATGTTGTGCACCAGGTAAAAGTACATGCACGTGCAAAAAAGTCAAAATTTCCCCATAAAGATCATCAAACAATTACTTTGAGCGCAAAAACACGAAGAAGACACAATAAAAGAAGTAAATGAAACCATGAACTCTTAATTGCTTTACCTACATTGAAAGGAACTGAAGGTTAAAGGTTGATCAAGTCTACTACACTAAACCAAGGAGACAATGGCTGATGGTTTGTTGAAAAGTATTGAAGATTTTGATTGCAAGAAAGAAAGTGAGCATCACCGAAAGAGAGAGAATGACAAAACTAAACATTTTAGTCATACCTGTTGGAGATTCATCTGTGATCTTAGTCCAATTTAGCTAAAATTTTCAGCCAACGAGTCCCAATAACTGTTCTATTATCTACTGCTGCTGATTTTCCTTTTCTCTCCTTAGTGATAACTCTCTCTAATTACACATTGACTATGTGTATACATGATTTTTATTGTTTTATCCAACTTGCCTGTGACGATTATCTTACTGCAGCGATCCAAGAGATGTCCTTGATGACTTCTGTGCATCCTCGAGGTAGAGAGAAATTTGTAATCTCTGTATTGTGCAAAGTTGATTTACACTTAGACCATGACCCCATCGTTACTTCAAGGATAATTTTTTACACAAAGTTTAAGCCTCATATTTATTAACATACATGCTTTATATGTACTCTATTGATCTTTTCACATATGTTGAATACCATGACAGGTCAAGAAATCATGGGAAAAGGACCCTCACTTAGCTGCTTTCTTGTTATTGCCCAGCTGAGGGGTATCGAAGACCACTGTTAGCACGTAGCAGTCCCATACAATTACTAAAAGCAAGCAAGTACACAATATGTAGAGAGATTTATGATATTCATACATAGCGAAATATTGCTCCCCACTGGATAAGATACACAAAGGCGCGAAGTATAAATCAATAGATCCTAAAACCTAATAACTTAAACCTTTGGAGCAAGATTCCGCTCCACATAGGTATATTAGTCCAATCCATAGTAACATAACCAGGTAAACCACTTTGAACTTCAAAATAATTTTCAATTGAAACAACTTTCCTATAATTAATTACTTATATATCAAGATTCCGACAAAATACAGAAGTTCTAAGTTCATCTGGCGATCATTGAATCGAATTACAATTAGTCAAAAAGGTTTACCCACAAGGGGAAAAAAAAGAGAAGGAATTGAGTGAGAGAACACCTGTAATCGTCGAAATGCCGAGGGTAATACTCAAACGGTGTCGTCTCCAGGCTTCTTGGGCTTGCGGTATTTTTCTTCAACTTTTTTTGCAGAGAAAAGGGCCTCATTTACAACCTTCTTGATGTTGGGAACATTGTAATTCTGGGCTATGTAAATTCCAAATACTGTTCCACTTATGAATGTGAAGCTACTTCTTATAATACCCATCACTGTAAAATTCTCCTTCTAATGTAGAATAAAATAAAACGAAACGAAACGAAACGAATTAGGGTTTTCTCAGAATTTATTGGAGTTTGTTATTTTAAAGGATTGCAGAGCTTCTGGAAGGTCCGGCGTATCGCCTCCGTCCGCGGCGGCGGTCTTGCAGAACTAATGCGCGATTGCGAAGAAAGAAAAATTACTTTCGAGTCCACGTAAAGATTGTCAGAGACAGACTCTCAATTTAATTTTACGTGAATTTTTATTTCTAAGCCTATATTTGAAAAATAATTTTAGGAAATTAAAAATCATTTCTAAAGTTAAATTTTAATTTTAAACAAATATACGAAAATTTTTTATTTCTTTTTCAAAGATAAAATATATTTGGTCATATTATTCTTATTTGTAAACCAAAGAAATAAAATAAATATTATATTTAAAATAGATTTTCGATCAATATATTTTTTTCTATTTCAGACATATACATAACCTACTTATAAATAAAATTTGTAAGCTTTGCCAACCATTACTAGTTATTAAACACGATCAAAGACATTATTGACAATTCGATTTTAATAACTCAATGAAAATGGTTAATTAGAATTCACGTGATTAATTGTTGCTTTTATAATAAGCATATTCAATTTAAATTTTGAAGGACTTTTAGATGTTTTTTAAGTAATCGACTTTTGTAGAGTTGAATAAGAGATCTTTATAGATTTTTATAAAGTCAATGGATGTCTTAACGCTTGAGGAGCCATTTGGTTTGGTTTGGTTTGGTTTGCATTTCAATTTTAGTTTTAAAATTATTTTCAATTTTTCATTTTGAGAGTCTATTTTAATATTGTTGAAAAAAACATTTTATTTGCCATTGTGAAAAATTGCTTCTCTAAATAGAAAACTAGAAAATATGATTTATTTATTTATTTGGAATTTGAATAAATTATTTTATAACATTTTATTACATGAAATTTGATTATTCAGCAAAAAAAAAAAAAATTTAACTTGATATATTTTCAAGTAATATATATTTCAAAGTTGGGAAATCTTACAATATTTTTTACCGATATAAATGTAAAATAAAAATAAATAATAAATTAAGTTGGCAATACAAAAGAAATAAAAAAATAAAAATTAATGATGTCTTTTGAGAATTTTTACCCGTATTAATTTAGATATGTATTTTAGAATTGAGTTTGATCAACTTTTTATTTTTCTATACTTTTTTAGAATTTGAGATTTTATATTTTCAAAGTTATATATTCTTTACTTTTTAGAATTTATTTTTTCAATTTTTTATTCATGGAATTTTTTTATAATTATATTTTTCTAAAATTATATTTTAAAAATTTTTATTTTTATTTTTATGTTTAAAATTTTATTTATACTTTAAACATTGAAAACGCATTTTCAGATTTATGTTACAAGCTTAACCATATCAAGCAAGTTTTGAATATTTTTGTAAAACTGAAACTGAAAACAATTAATTAAACACACCCTAACCTTCTGTAGACTTTTATTGAACACTTTCATAGAAATTAATTGACTTTTACTGCTTTCATATAATTTATTGCACATATTTTTGAATCGCTTCTTACATAACTAATGATAATGATATACAGAAACAGTAAAAAAATAAAAATTATATCTCTTATCTTATCTATCTACAATCTATCTACAATATATTAAAAGTGTGGATTGATGAGAAACTTTTGAATACTTCATTTACCCTTACATATTTGACTATATACCTATTATACCCTTATTTAATTTTAGTTTTGTCAATAATTAATTAGTAACATTAATTCATATTAGTTATATACCCAATATACCATTATTTAATTTTAGTTTTGTTAATAATTAATTAATAATATTAATTCAATTA